>VYZX01032133.1:0-109477 GCA_013401335.1 Brachypteracias leptosomus
TTGCATATTTAGGACAAGCTAAAATTTATTTTTGATGAGGCAAATACTCCAAAATGTATCTGGATATTTGGCACAGGGAACATTAACCCTGGGGAAGGCTTAATGTGTGCCCATCGGATTTATATGGAGCCTCTATGTGTCATTCCAGCTCCAGACAGAGACTTCCCAAAAGAAACCACCTCAGACAGCACCACAGAGAAGTATTATCTCTCACCCAGGTGCTGCTTCTCCTTCATCACAATAATCAGGCTAATCTCCCAGGGTTCATCTAGTGAGGGCTGGAAATGAGATGTGTAAGATGTGTATCCAGGATTCCATCCCCTTCTTTATTAAATGGGAATCAAACCCCTCCACCTGAGAAGCTGCACCCTCACAGCAGGATCATGGGAGAGATACTTTCATAATTTTGATCCTTAGAAAGACATAAATAAAGCTGGAAAGTAAGCCAGGGAGTATTACCTTCTAATCCAGTGATCAAAGCAGCCACTTTGGAGGAGAGAGGCTATGAAATCAGGAGGGCCATACCCAAAGGTTCACATATTCTATGGGAAACTGGTCATAACCAGGTCTTCCCCATCAGCTTCATCTCCTGAGGCTGTAGTATTATGGGCCTCTTACTCTGCTCCTATAAATTTCCAGTGATTGCATGGATATTGCAAACAAAGAGGAGACCTGGTTAATTCTTCTTTTTATTGCCCAGGAACATGTTATAGGAGGGTGGGAAGGAGGGACCCCCGACCCACCCAACTGCCTGCTTTCAGAAGTGGCTTTAAACACAAGTGGTCTTGATCCACTGTGCTTTTGTTCAGCTGAAAGTCTCTCCAAAGTACACGTAAGTTTTTGAAGAGAGAGGATTTCAGAGCAAAATGCTTCTCAAGGGCTGCTTTTTGTGGAGCTCAGTCTGAACCATGTAGCTGCCAGAGAACTAACTCTAGTCACTGCAGAACACAAGGCAGGACGGGTTATTCCTGTGGGCACATCACCAACAAAATAATATGTTCCTCCTGGAATTAAATGGAAAAACCACAATACCTGAGCCCTAGAAACAGTACAATACCTGAGCCCTAGGAAATGCTGGATATCCACCCGCTCAGGTCTGCCAAAGACCAGGTATGCACCATATTTCTATAGTACGCCAATGATTCAAGGGACAGAAAGTCAGGAGAAGGAACTTCTGCTTCTAACCAAGAAAACAAAGGTGAGTTTGTGCTGGGCTGGGATGCAGAAAGGGAGGAGTCTGTAGGAGGAACGTGGAACAGTATAATGATGTTGCCAGACTGAATCCTTCTCAGCAAGTTCTATGGTTGCAACCAAGGTGCAGAGCAGGATCTTTGAAAAAAACTCTCTCTAGAATCACCTGCTTTTGTGTCAACTCCTGCAATCATTCATCTTGGGTTTTTTTCTTCATATCTCTATTACTGTCTTTTTTTTTCAGCTAAAGACTCTTCTCTCTAGAAATTACCTTTTCTCTAATCCTATCATTTACTTTTCCTGACCCAGAGACTTCTCCAGGCAGATCCCATTCCTGGCTGCAGGATATCTGCACGGGATGGAGTGGCTGAGACATACAAGAAGAGGTTATTGTAGTGAGTCTATCACTATGGCAACCACCCCACAACATCTCTTGGCTGAGCTCGTAGATGGTTTTCCCCTTAAGCTCTGTCTGTAGAGACCCCCAGAACAAATCCTGGGTTCTGCCAGGCAGATGTCTGCTACTGCCTTGAGTTGTTGACCACAAGCAGCACGCTGCAAAAGAAATCAACTGTGGCAGTGGTGGCTCAAACCCAAGAGATTAATGATGCTGAGGGGAAAACTTGCCAAATACCCTATAATCATGCATTCAACCCAGAAAGGCAAAGGTAGCCAGGAACCCCAGGCAGTTCTCAATCTGTGAAACAAAACATTTTTGGAATTGAGCATTTTCACTCTGTATCAGCTGTTTTAATACTCACGGTTGGATGTTTGGTCTTCTCGGCTCTCACAACACTATCAACCTGAAGATTTGGACACCTGTGGTAGAAGAAAAAGGAAACACTAAAGCTCAAATCCTGGGCTTAGCTCTGGGCCCTAAGAAGGACACTGAGGGGCTGGAGCATGTCCAGAGAAGGGCAATGAAGCTGGGGAAGAGTCTAGAGCACAAGTGTGGTGAGGAGCAGCTGAGGGATCTGGGGTTGTTCAGTTTGAACAAAAGGAGGTTCATAGGAGACCTTCTCACTCTCTACAACTCTCCAAAAGGGGGTTGTAGCAAAGTGGGGGTCAGTCTCCCAAGTTACAAGCAATAGGACAAGAGGAAATGGCCTCAAGTTGCACCAGTTGTTTCTGAGGGACATGGTTTAGTGGTGACCTCTCAGTGCTGGTCTCTTCCAACCAAAACAATTCTGATTCTAAACCTTCAGGTTTTCCCTCACATGCTGCCCATTGGACAAACACCAGTGGACAGTGGTTGAGTTCAGGATGGAAGTTGGCAGCATCCCACCAGCCGCCCAAAGGCCATGGGGAGAGAGGATGGTAGGTGATGGCTTATACAGGACAAATTATTTGCCAGACCTGGTGTCCTTCAGCCCCACACAGTCTATTATATGCAGAAGGTAAAATGGCTTAGATAAAGCTACCAGAGCACACAACCTCAGCTCATAAAACAGGCATTAATCCTTCTGCAGTCCCACTGGCTGCAGAGCAGCAGCTTCTTCAGGTGTGCTAACTCCAGCACTTGAGAGCTGCTGTCCACAGCTGTAATTAATACTTTTCTAACGTGCTGGTCTTTACCCAGTTCTAGAATTCTAAAGGAAGAAAATGAAATGTCCCTGGGTAAGCTGCATGGCTATCTATCTCCAAATCACTCTAAAAGAGATAAATAGAATTATTTTAGTAGAACTCCAAAGGCAAAAACATTGGGGGAGCAGAACCACAGAATAATAGAGATTGGAAGGGACCTCTCAAGATCATCTGGTCCAAGCAATTGGAGTTTAAGAAGCAGCTCATGAGATGTTATGAAGTTTGTTCACTTTTTCTTGTCATTTCAGAGAACAGTGGCTGCTTGTATTGAAATTGGAGATTTGAGTTTGAAATGGAAAAACATGTCAATGGAACCTGAGGCTCTTATAAGCTTCAGGTATAAGAAACACTTATTTCAGAAAGAGTTTAAAAATTCAAAACCTGTGGCTTTTTAAGTTTTATCTTTAATTTAAACAACCAGTGCTTATGTCCCAGCAGAAGACCAAAAGCTGATGCAAGCCACAGTGGCCTCTTTTAACACCACCAGACTGTGAGAAAATAGACTGTGCACACATTTTGTCCCATGATTAACCAGCCTCCCAAAGAGGATAAACACACAGGTCTCACTTTAATCAGCCTGCTCATTGTCATATTTCCTCATCATTTTGGAGGGGAAAAAAATAGCAGTTTGTGCTAGACAAAAGTTTACTTTCTTTGCCTTCCCATTGAAGAAATTCACGTTAATTATTCTTCTGCACCTGCCTAATGGGGCTGAAGTAATTCAATTGTCATATTGTTGTAGATTGTTGCTTTGTGTAATGTATCACCCCTGCTGTTTCACTTTAAAAAAAAATTTCTATACTCCTCCATTATTCAGCAAGGCCTAATGATTATTCCAGCATTTGTACATGCTGCACTGTTGTTTTTGATTTTAATTGACTTCACTTTTTTTAATTAAGTGCATTGGTTTTAGCAGTGTTGTTGACATGCTTGGTTCTGTCTTTGTCAGTATTTGCTTCCATTTGCATTGGGTATCTATTGACAATTTATTTAGGTCCATTCTATGGGAGTATATAGATAGGCACTCAGCAAGGTTCATCATCTCATTTCACATATTATATTTATCTAATGGCCTGAAAAATTTGAAAACACTCTGAAAACATTAGCTGAAAATACACACTACTTTTACTTTTAAACATTATGTTCGCCACAGAAATTAATTGCTAGGATAGGCCTAATTTATCTTTTATGCAAGTTGGACACATTATTTTTTGAGTCTACCATGAAACCTCACAAATATACTTTAGAAGTTCATCTGAGTTGGTTTTACTTTACAGCTGAAGAAAAAAACTGTGCTGTTAGAAGACCTTAATGCAAATACCAAATGGGTTTCTGAAATCAGATCAGATCCTACAATGAAGCAATTTTAGCTTTCCAAGGTGCCACTTTTCTTCTAAGACTCAAACAAATTTTTCTAAAGCCCTTGGACATTGTTCCTGCAGCCTTTCAGAACACCTCAGTTAACTGGTTTGTCATAAACACCATCCCTTATAAGAACAGCATTAAACAAAGTCTTTCTGCAGAATCCATTCACCTCTTCCTCCCTTCTGGCCCCAAGTTCTGAAAGTATGTTCCATTGGTTATCACAGGATGATAAAGAAAATAGACCAAAGAGGAAATAATTAAAGTTAAGATTACTTAATTAATTGCAGAGCATGAGAAATTGAGCTGTGAACACATCTTTACAGAATCAGGTAGGGGTTGGGAGGGCCCTCTGGAGATCATCTGGTCCAACCCTCCTGCTCCAGCAGCTCACCCAGAGCAAGGTGCCCAGGATCGTGTCCGTGCACCTTTGGAATCTCTCTAGAGAAGGAGACTCCACAACCCCTCTGGGCAGCCTGGGCCAGACTCAGACACCCTCCCACCAAACAAGTTTTTCTTCATGTTCACATAGAAGCAAAGAAGTTTTTCCTTATGTTCAGATGCAGTTGGGCTTTTGTCTTCCTCTGCCTCCAAGCACAGCCCCAGCTCCCTGTTCTCAGGCCTCCTTGTCTGCATCAAGACCATCCTTGCCCCTCCTCTACGAGCTGCCCTTGTTCTAGGGCAGTTCTGTTAGTCTAGACTAGTTCTACTAGTCCTTCTAGCCCTCCTAACCCTTGAGCAAATTCCCATTTTTTCCAAAAAGTCCATCTTAGAATCACAGAATTGGGTTGGAAGAGACCTTTAAGATCATCCAGTCCAACCATTAAGGAGCATCTTCCCATCTCTAACCTCCCTGTGCCACCCCTTGGTTTGCTGGAGCACTGCAGCTCTCCCACAGCTCTTCATCCACACCCCTGTTCTTCCCTTCACCATCATCCTCCTCTCTGGGGCTCACTGGCATTTTTGATGTGCAGCACCAAGAAGCAAAACAAAAGAGGCCCACAGCTCCAAAGCCTCCAGCAAAAAGAGGACAAGCCCTTCTGTGTTCGACAGCTAAACGTCCATGTGGCTCCTGGCTGAGGTGGCACGAAGGGCAAGAACATCTGGGTCATGGAGATCTTCCCAGATGGACTTGTCAGGAAAGCAGAGCAGCAACACAGTGCCAGAGGACCACAGAAAAACATGATTAAAGGAAAAACAACCCCAGTCCTGCCCCATGAAGATTTATTCTGCTGGACTTGCAGATGGAATTCAGCAAATGTAAATTTCCTAAATTATTTTAATGCAGCTTGAAGTTTAAATTACAGCACAAACTTTACCGGGGAATTGCTCTTGATATCTAGATAATTATATACTGTCTGCACCGCTCGTATTTTTGCATGTTGATAAGTTATTACTGTTTTGTTGTAACCTGATCATTTTCCTGGAGTTTTATTATTTATAATTTATAATGTTTTTATTTCATAGAAAAAAATATTATACTATTATGCGCCCGGACTGAATCATATTTTTAAGCTTCAGCAATTTTCAGTGCTTACAATTAATTAAATACAATGTATTGAAACAGACAAATTCCAAATGGTGCTGAATGATCTTTTAATGTTAACTGTATGTTTTATGGACTTATTTTCCTTGTATGCACTTTAAATATTTTATTGTTTTCTTTTATTATTGCTTTTATGCGATCTCAAAACAATAGATTCCTTGGCCCATTGTCTTATAAATTAGATCAGACCACTATTACTATAAATATTGCAAGTAAATGCTGCGTCTCTCTTAATATGAATAGATCAGCATTTCATTTATAGTTCACAATTCTATTACCATCCATTAGACTTTTAGACATGGAAAATTTTCTCTCAGCCCCATTTTTTCCTCCGTTCAACTAAGGAAATGGTACAAATATTATGCCATGTTCTTGCACGCTGTGGTTAAACAAATAGGTGGTTATTTTTTTTTCAAAAGGCTCATTCCCAGTCGTGGTGGTTGTTCCATTTTCACCTTTTTCTGTTAGCACTAATGTATTTTATTAAAATCTCCCAAATCCTTCATAACTCCTACTGCTTGCTCTTAAGTGCAACCAACACTTAAAGACAAAATAGATTTACATTATTGAAAATCTATTTATCTATTTTTTTTCAAGGCCAAATCACTCTTTTAGAAGGATTTGGCTTATCAAGCTTCATTTTCAAGTGGCTCACACAACAAGATTTTAGAGTCCTTGCTGCCAAATTTTCTAGAAACCTCAAACTACATCTGAGCACCTAATCCAAGAGAACATTTTCCAAAGCACATTGGTGTATTCCTACATTGTCACCTCCCCCATTTATAAAATATTGAGGCAGAATCCACTTTATACCGAGCCCGATGAGCTCATTTGGGTGCTTATTTTGTTGTCTGGCTGAGAACAAGGCTCCTGAGCAGCCTCTGCAGAGCTGTGTAATGTGTGCAGCTCGCCTTGCCTCCTATGTTGATGAGGTCCTCCAGGTCACCATTGCATGTTTGTTTTCTCCATCCAGTGGGTAATTTGGTTTTTTAATAATGTTTTTGACCCCATTTGCAGATTGCGTGCCATAACTAGGAAGGGATGGGCCCTGCAGTAAGTAATTAAGTCTGCAGGAGCAGGGCTGCTTATTTTTCATTGCAGCAAGATAATCAGAATGCTGTTGCTCAAGTGTAAAATGCAGAAATTAATGATCCTATATAATACAGATTAAAGCTTTCATTTTAAAAACTATCAGTGCAGAAGAACAAAAGTAGGGAGCCCTGCACCCACTTTGGAATTTCAATGTAGGGTATCTCTAGCGTATTTGGAGAGGCTGCCTGAATACAAACCAGAACAAAATTCAGCTTAAAGAAAGGATCAGATCAGGACTTCAGCTCTGTAGCCCCCTCAGAAAAAGGCACTGTGGAGAGCAAACATTCACCAGGAACTTTCAAGTTTTTATGGGCTTAATAAAGCAGAAAGATCGTTTTCCGTAAGCGGAATAAAACTGCGTTGCAAAGAACAAAGATAACACTCTTAACTCCTTAAAGATAATGTTTTTAACTCCTTAAAAGGCTTGACTTCAGAGCAAAAGAACATTTTTCTATTTACTTATTTTCTATAATATATAAAATATTGTATCATATATATAGTGTATATATAGTATTATATATAAAATATCATATCTTTTATATATATAAAACACTTTTTCATCTACATTTTAAAATATATTTATTTTATCTATATATTTTATTTTATCTATTACTATTATTTTATTTTATCTATTACTCCAAATCCCCCAGAACTTCTTTATGTGTGTGCACAGGCATCTAGAAACTAAAGACATCTAGAAACTAAATGTGTCTCTACCCCCTCGTAGGGAGTAGTGGTAAAAAAGCAGATTGGGATCTCAATTTGCCAGGTGCTGCAGAAGAAGAGAGGCTGGCGAGGTGGTATAAATAGCAATCGTATGGACACAGAGATCACACCATATTTCTCTTCGTTCTGGATGGAGTGCAGATGACATCCAACAGCTGGTAAAGAGGGAGGTTGTATAAAAGTGTGTGGTGATGGACGTAAACTACAGGTGATAAAGAATTCAGAAAAGTAAAATACTCATTTCTGTACATTTTTCTCTAAGCAATGGAGGAAACATGGAGAATTTTAAATGTTTCCTTTACACCAGACAGAAAATATTCCTAAATCAATAAAGTGTTCAATCAGTATCATTAAATGCCTGTAGCATCCCCATAATTTAGGGGTGAATCTGAAGAAAGGTAGGTTATTTGTTTCCTGTGTTATTTAAATACTAGTGGTCACAGGCTGTTTTTCTGGGGATCATATTTTTAGACTCTTTCACTTCTCTGACTAGGCTGGCTGGAACTGTTTTCTTCTCTAAAGTCATCACCTTTTAATTTCACAAACAAATAGTGTGAGAGTTTCCCTTTTACCAATTCTCTTTGGATAGTCCTTGGTCCTATTGACCTGACTCAGAGTGGACCAGGCATGGTCCTCCTCAGTGTCAATCATCCTTGCACAACTCATTGCAAGGATGGACCCAAGGGGATTCTTCCCACTGCAATGAGTGACCTTTAAATAAGATATTTAATCCTTGTCCCAGTCTCTCATTTTTTGTCTGGAACTACTTAGAGAGGAACAAGAGAGGGAGAGAACCTTACATATAAAAATGGTTTGTAAATGACAGCCCATCCTTTTGCCATGTAACAATTTCTCAGTCATAATAACAGCACACATCTCTTTTTTTTGCCACCAGAATAGCTGCATTTACCATGCCATTAATAATTCACTACATAATCACTGTGGATTTGAAGACGAGAGGATGAACCCTACCAAGAAAAGAATCTGACACCTACAGTCATATACTTTTGTCTCGCCAGTAGACCTCATAAATGGCATTTCGTGCTACTTTGCTGTATACACAAAGAAGGAAGAAAAACTTGAAGAATCGGAGTAGTAATTTGCACCTATTTCCAATGTGATTTAATGCGTACTTTGGCCACTTGTTTCTGCAACCTCCTTATCTCTGAGAACCTACAAATCTCTCAACAACAAACTCTGCTGCAGATGATCAGATGAGTAACACTCAGGGACTAAATCTGGAAGCAAGGTACATACACATATTTTTATACCTTTTTTTAACTTTAACCTTCATCTTCCTGATCTACCAACAATCATGAAGAGTTCGAGGGTAAAATAAACTAACAGAAAGTGATTTCTCACATGGATTCTCCCCCATCTCCTCATGCACTGCTCATTCTGTCACAGCAATGTCTGAAACCCATTTTTGCCTGATATTTACCATTTCAGTATAACACTGAACTTTGGTAGGAAACCATCTTAACACCATCTGGAATGGTGTTTCTCACACACAATGACCCCATCCCTTCGGTGCACCATCTGACTCAGGATAAGAACCCACATCTCCTCCACAATTCCTGTATCCATTTTACTAGCCCTGAAAGGTCAAGACCCTGGTCTTGGCTTATACATCAAAATGCTGAGAGTTTCATTATACTCATGTGGTCTATCGTGAGCTCATGATGCTGCCGTGATGAACTTGGTAGCAAAAGAGCACCGATAGCGTCCTCCTCAATTTTCCCTTCAGCAGCAACCCTCCAGCAGCTTTGCTTTGTGTGGCACAATCAATTCGAGGGATTTTGTGTGCAGGGTTCTGCAGGTCAAATTCGATTGCTGAAATTCCAGAGCGTTGAGATGTCAGAAAAACTGCGAGCCGAGTTTTGAGCGTTATGAATGTACTCACCCTGAACATCAGGCAATCAAAAAATGTACGGCTATTGGAAACAGATCTTGAAAAGGCTGTTTTCTTTAAGGGGAACTTGGTAAAAAGGCAAAGAGGAGTTTTAAAGCAAGCTATAAAAGCAGCATTTGATACAGAGCACGTTGAGTCAAATTCAGCTCTGGTTCAAGCCCACCGTGTCACAGAAAAGGTTGTTTGCATGATTCTTTCAATCAAATTCAGAGAGAAAAAAAAAGAACAACACGAAGAATAATACAGAGTCCTGCAATATCTGCAGCTCTCTGACCCATGCTGTTGCACGTACAAGTTCAGTCCTGAGCAAAACCTGTTATTGCCTGCCTCAGACAGCACCTGGTTTTAGTTATTCTGAGAGCAGCCCCAAATTATCTCAAAAATCTGGAATACCTGGAAGACCCCTCCCTAAGGAAGCCACATCATCCTCACACTCACATGGAAGGCACGGTCCAGAAAGTAGCAGAACTTGAAAAGCTGAACTTTTCTAGCACGTTATATACATTGATATGAGAGAGAAACTGCTTCAAGAGATTTTCTCTTGAAGGTTCAAGATGAAGAAGCAATTTGACGGAGAAGGTAGAGGCCTGGGAGGAGGGAGGAATATGGGGAGAACGTGAGACTCCTGTCAGCCAAAGCAATGGGCAGTGGAGATGGAGCGTGGGTTTGAGGAGGGAGGAGAGAAAAAGAGAGATTCCCACCTATATTTCTCTGTATCATCCTCACAAGTACCTTTAATCCTTCTGATTCTTTTGTTTCAGCAGTACCCTACCCTAACACTACTGAGATGGACCTTCCCAGTTATTTACCTTCAAATCTGCCACTGCCCCTTGCACTGAGAATCTGCTTTGACACCACAAGGCAGCTGATTTTCCTGGTACTACTGAGAAGCCCAGGAAAAGCTCCACTGGTAAGGAAAACTCCTTAAATACCAGACAGCTTCAGTTTTGAAACATTGAAGAAATCTCTGAGGGCTTTTCAGAGCTGCCAGCTCTCATAGAAGCAGCTGAGCTCATCCATTCTGGACACTCACAAGGGTTTGGTCCCACTTGCAACTGTTTCCCAGAGCAATTTATGTCTTAAGAGCCTCAGAAGAATCCAGACCCTGTCCTGGCTTGGAGTCTCTCAGTGCAATTTTGCGCAAGGAGGCAATTCAGTAAAACCTTCTTGGGAAATGAAATTTCTGTCCACAATCTCTGGGCTCTGTGGACCTTCTTATGGCTGAGTCCTGCTCTTACCCCAGGCAGGGGACTGGAAGTGCCTCTGGGACATCATTCTGCTCTATGCAGGCACCTGGGCACAGAAACTCAATTTTACACAGTGTTTTTAATACCTTCCCCAGACCAAACTCCCCTCTGCTCTGCTCATCCTTCCCTGGTGACCTACCAGAGGTGGTTTTGTTTCCAGGAAGGCAGGTCTCTCTCTGCTTTGCTTCCCCTCAAGGTGAGCACTGGTGCTGCTCTTTGAAAACATCTGAAACTTAATCTGTTGCAGGATTCCTACCATCACCCGCCTCGGGTGGCTCAGATCTGTAGCTGAGAGATTTCCTGCTGCTTCTTTATCGTTCCTACACAGCCCTGCCTTGGAAAATGGGTTTGCTTTAGGTGGAAACCATTTGTTTGTCCACAAACGGTCCACTTGAGGATGATTAACAGCCCTTTGCTGTTACTCCTTGGTTAGAGCTAATTCAAGATGATGCAGGGAAACCTCAAACAGAGCTTGCAGACTGAGACCTAAATCACACAGAGCCCAGCAGAAATCTTAAGCTGCAGACAGCAAATCCAAACCTCCTGCAGTGGGAGCAGCGAAGGGGTGAGGAGCCCAGGAACCTGCTCAAATACCTGTGAAGAACCTGCAAGCCAGAAGTTGCAGAGTGAGGGACATGGGCACTAAGGTTCCTGGTTGTGGGGCAGGATAGGAGGAAAACCTTGAAGTTTCAGAATCATAGAATTGTTTTTATTGGAAGGGGTCTTTAAGATCATCAAGTCCAACCATTCCCCCAGCACTGCCAGGGCACCACTAATCCATGTCCCTCAGCATCACATCTACATGGCTTTTAAACCCCTTCAAGGATGGGGACTCCACCACTGCCCTGGGCAGCCTCTTCCAGGGCTTGATAAACCTTTCAGGGAAGACCTTTTTCCTAATGTCCAACCTAAACCTCCCCTGGTGCAACCTGAGGCAGTTTCCTCTTGTCCTATATCTTGGGTTTTGGGAGAAGAGCCCGACCCCACCTGCCTCCAACCTCCTTTCAGTCAGTATCATCCAGCCCAGCAGCAGCTGGGCTCCCAGTAAGCACAACCTGCTCACTGCTCTGCCTGCAGATAACTCCACACGAGCCTGATCCTTTATTTTAAAAGACAGATTTATCTCTGTGTGTGAGAGACGGTGAAAAAACCACCATTTTTCTTCTTCTTTTCCTTTCTTATCTTTCAGTACTTTGAAAGGAAATCAAAAATAATTTACTTGTGCCTATTTCGTGCAGCCACTTCATTGACAATAATGAAATTTTCATTAGACCCATGAATGAGAGGTTATATAGTTTATATTTTCAAGATATAGCAAGGCTGACAAATCAACCTCTTTCATTTTTAGTTGGAAAGATGAGCTAAATGGGGGAGTTCTGTTGTGGTTTGTTTTTTTTTCCTTAATAATCAGCCTCATTTTTTAAAGCCTCATCATATTTTTGTTCAGGAGGGAAAAAAAAAAATGAACTCAGCTTTTTAGCTAAAAAAATGAAAAGAAAAGGCAGGCTATAGAGATCACCAGATTACACAATCATTAATAAATTGACCACTTTAAGACACCCTCAGTGTTTTACTTTGGTAAAATTTCATGTCAGTCACACCACATGTGAAGGGGATTAACAGGAGAGAAAACATCCCCTGTGCACTCACTAAAATTCAACACCTTTCACAAACACTTCAAGTTGCCTGAAATTGCTCCAATTTCCATTATCTCCTGCAGTCACAGCATTTAGAAACAAGGAAGATCGGAGTAAAATGCAAAGGAAGTTAAAATGTCAGAGGTCCCCAAAATAAAAGCAGGGTAAAACAAAGAATATTGAGGGGAAAAAAAAAAAATCACAGTAATCTTTCTGCACAGCAGTTACAAGTGAGGCTTCATCAGGCAGTTTATGCAGCCAAAGCTGGTCCTGTCACTTGGTGGGTTATTTTTATTATATTTTTTTTTCAGTAAGCTGATTCTAACAAAACTTTAATGAGTATGTGTGGCAGAGAAAAGGTCTCATGCACGTTAAGTTTCTTTTAGGCAGTTTCATCAGTCTACGAGAGCAAAGGCAGAATTTCTAAGTTGTCCAAAAGATGCCAGTTTCGGGCGCCCTTGAAGCCAATCTTTTCAACGAGGACAAAACCCACCACTACATAATAGTCTTTACAGGCTCATAAACCACCCCTACCACCCAAGATGTTAACAAGCTGGCATGTTCTGAGCATCAAAGATAGAGAGGAAACTGTGTTTGCATGTTTGGCACAAAAACTAATGAGGAAAGTCAATTGGCCCTTTGTCTTGAGGGTCTGAAGAGCTGCGCTCTCATGTTTGGTTTCTTGGTTGGCACTTGTTCAAGTAATCACTCGTGGCCTGACAAAGCAGCACTTGTGTTTTATTAGTGGCCATGCTGAACTCTCCTGCCTGGGCTGTGTTGTCTCTCAATAGAGCCCTGCACCGGAGGGCACACTTATTTGAAAACACTAAATCAGAGCATGATGATCTTTGCCCGACAAACACAACCAAGAGAGCAGGAAAAAAAAAAAAAAGAAAAAGAAGAAAAAAATGTCGACAACAGCTCTGCTTTTGTCAGAGAAAGTGAGGAAACAACAACGTGTGTGAGAGAGAGAGAGAAGGGTCCTGAAGCACCAGTGGCAAAACAACCCAACTTTGTTTTGCTCAGAGCCTAACTGCATTTGCTGTGTCCTTGAGGGCAGGTGAAATTCATGTTGTTCACAGGTAGGAGAGCAAACATCACATTTTTGATGTGTTGGGTCATTCTCAGACAGGTGGCAAAGATACAAGCTCATGAAAAAGTAGAAAGGTCAAAAGAATTTGCAAGTCCCCATTTCTACCTGCCAGGTGAAAGGCAAACCCTGGATAGTCAGGCTGCTTTATCTGAGAAAACTCAAACCTTCAACTTTCAAACACTTTAAAAAGCACGGACTTGCTGGCAAAATTGATTCGTGACGTGGGAAATTGGACTTTCTTGTGAAACTGTTGGTGCTCCTTGCCAGAAAGACAAGGAGAACAAACTTGCAAACTCTGACTCACGGCAACAGTCTCAGTGACTGTAAGAGATAATTGCATGGAGACAAATTAACTGTTCCATTTGTGATGTCTGTATGTAGGAACCTTCACCAGTCTGGAGGTGGGGGGAAAAAAAAAGTCCAGAGGGATACAAAAATGTAAAATAATGACTAAATTGAAGATCCTTTATCTCAGGCTATTTTGCTCAAACCATATTTTCCTGTCGCTTAGAATCTCCCACATAGGATATATAGAATACATACAAGTTTTGCTACTAAGTTTCACACAACACCTCCATTTAACTTCACTAATTTCACCAGATCGTCCACTTTTAGTGCAACTACTTATCAATATGTTATATTCACATACATATACATTAGATATATAAAGAATCTTTAGTTTTGTAGCTCTAATCTCAGGCATTTTTTAAAGTTGTGAAGGGGTCAGACAAATAGCAGGTGGCTTTTAAGTATGCTTTTAAAAGATAAGAAAAAATCTTATTAACTGTTGTTTCAGAGATAATTGAGTCTGAAATGAAATAAATGTAATATTAAAGCCTTATATGTGATGAGCTATTTTAATTCTCATATTTCAATGTATGGAATGTAATTTTGAAATTTTTCCTGTATTAAATCCACAACTGTTCACAGTCATATTACAGTTCAAATAATATAAGTGGGGAAAAAAACGAAATATAATAGTGAAAGAAGTTGTGTCAGGGAAAAGAAAAACAACAAAACCAACCAAGAACGTGATCCCTGGGTTTTCATAATGGTATAAAGATGCAGCGATCACCTGATGGGTTAAAACTCTCTGTATTAGGTCTTGGCTGCTGCCTTTTATCTGCCCAGAGACTAAACTCTGCCTGAGGAGAATACCTTGTAGGATTATATCAGGGCACTGCAGAGGATGTGCTACTCTGACACAAAATATATATATTTTCACTGTAGTCTTTCTTCAGGCTCCTTGGCACATTCCTCCAATGCACTCCCACAGGAGGTAACTCACGATTAGGGCTCATTGGAGCTTTTTAACCTGTCCTTGTTGAATATTGAGGGGTTCAGGATTACAATCCAGCTTTAGCAAGAACTGGCATCTTCATCTGCCCAATGAAGATGTAAATAAAGAACTCCATAATTTATTGGTGAATGGAGTTTGATACAGCCCCATGTGTATAACCCCTTAAAATGTTAAAATGACCAAATTTGGGTATTTGGCTCTGTTTTGGAGGGCCAAACAGGCAGCGTTCCTCTCTTCCACAGCAAAGTTTCTCTCTGTCACACAGTGTCAGGAATGAAGCAATCCCCTGAAGAGCAGTGTGGGAACTGAATGAGTAAATGCAATATACAGCTGACACTGAACCTTCTGAAAAACACTTTCTATTAATTCAGACCTGTCAATACCTAAGCTTGCCTAGGAGACTGGCACTTCCTAGGTTCTGGTTTTGTTTTCTCTTCTAAAATTTGCTATTTCTCTCAGCAATTGCAACACATCTTTTTTTTTTTTTTCAAACATTTTTTAAGCCTTTCCTAAAGGGAGCCAGTGTAATACTCCCCATTGGCTTGGGGATTAGTATTAACTCCTGCGTTGTGATGGTGTGAATTACACTTTAAATCACAAATCAGGCAGGTAAAACAGCAGAAAGAAATTTTCCCTCTTTCCTCCAAATTTAGACCCAATTGCTGATCAATTTCTTAAATCTCTGCACTTTCTGTCCCCGCTATTTCTGCTAGCTGATTTTTAAATTATTTCTGTGATTTTTGATAACTATGTCTTGTGGATTCTGTTTGTTGGTTTACAAAAGACTAACTGCATAATGCTTCATACAGACAGCTGAGATGCATTTCTTTTATAAGCAGGAATTATTATTATGATTATTGTTTCATTCTAGTAGTAGCGGAATTAAGTCGTGCATCTAGAGAAAGCTGCAGATTAGAGCAGTCACAAAAGGTAAGTTAAATATTTAAACCCTAGCTTTAACTATCCTCTATAAAACATACTTGTTTCTTACTTCCTTACTGTTTAATTTTTTCCTAACATTTCCAGGGAAAACACTGGGTTTCTATTTTTTTTTTCACTGAAAACCAAATTTCTATTTTCAACAGATCTGTTTGTAAGCTGCTAATCTGGTATGAGCACAGGAATTTATTTGCTTTGTGAATCAAAAATTTTAAATATATATATATACTGTTTAGGGCTAGTTTTTGTGCTGTGGATGCAAATCAAATCCAGTAAAGGCAACGTGCTCAGCACCTACACCTATAGACATTTCTTGCTAGCACGAAACTCAGGGGGTTTTTACCCATAAAAGAAGGAAAACAGAATCACCCCTTTTCAAGGTGAAGCTTGTGGCTGAGGGTAGCACTTGGCAATACGAGTTCTATGCTGGAAGTTAAATTTATGACATTTATGCTGGCCGAAAGCAAGCGAAGAAGTGGTATCACACCATCACACTGTGACAGATCCCTGTAAAGGATGTGACTCCCCAGCACAGCCACCAGAACGATAAAGAATAGGAAATGCTTTCAGGAATGGCCATTTTTACCTTGAGCCTTCACGGGGTTTAAAGACACAGGAATTCCAGGGCTACAAAAGTAAATGTGAAAAATATCGATTTTATCAATGCTCTTTGCGCCCGTGGAAAGGTAGGTTCACCATGACAGTAGAATTAGAACAATACGACTCTTCCCTTAGACTTTCCTTGTTAGAAATATCTCTCAGCAGAAGAACAGATAAAGTTGGTACCAGTATGTTTCCTAATGCTGAATCTTCTGCAACAGGACTCCAGCCATTATTGTAAATATGAATGCCTCAATGGATGTATTTGTTCTTGGACACAGTTGGCAATGCAGTGCCTGAATCAAATGAAAATAGGAATAAAATATTGCTATAAAATAAATGGTATTGCTACAAAATCAATGGTATTTACGTGAATCAGCAGCACAAACAGTCTGGACCTCACAGAATGAAAATATTAATGGAAATATCTCTGGTATACACACTATCCAACTTAATCAGCTTCCACAAATATACCCTTTAGTCCCTTATTTTGTAACAATTTCCTATGAGACTGATTTTCATCTAACTTTACTCAGGCAAAGCTCTTATTATCTTCATTGAGAACTCGCCATTAAAATAAACATCTAAACCATGGTCCTGAAGTCTAGGCTATGAAATCTAGTATCAGTACCAAACACACACACAGTTTGATTTTCAGACTGCCCTAAAATCCTACTGATAAGGAGGAAAACAAAAGTCAGAACATCTTCAGATGTTTATATTTTAAGATAATTTAAGATCCTAATTTCAAGCACTCCCATCTCAATGTTTTGAATAATTTCTGCATGAATCTTTCCTCACTTATTTTTATTAGTTAACCATTTTTTTTTTTTTTTTTTGTCCTTAAGATTTGAAAGCTCAAAACATACCCTTTACTTAGACAAATCATTTTTCCAGTGACAGCACATGGAACTGTCCCATCCTTAATGCCAGGGCAGCAATGCAAATTCATCCCAATCCATTAACCATTCACAACTGGTGTAGACGTGGGAGATGGTCTTAAAAGTACATATTTAAAACAGTCTTTTTTGGCCCAGGGCTTTTAAATTGAGCCAAACTTGGGACGTGGCTTATCTATTTTATTCTGCCTTTAGTTTCCTAACAGAATATGTGCTGATGGTAAATGAAGAACTGGAGCAGTGGCTTCAGTTTCTTCTTTCTTTCAAAAGGGTATAGATTATATCCACTCTATCCCTGAAAAGACCTGGCAATGAGGTCTCAGAAGTAGTAAACAGAGTGAAAATCCTCTGGCCAAGGTGTTTTTACAGAGCTGCAAGGATGGGCACATGCTGACAGCAGCACTTTGCTCCCACCAGCAGCTGCTTGGCCTTCCCACTCCTTCATCTTCATCACCCTGCCCACAGAGCCTCTCTCAATGCAAATCCCGGGGCTATAGAGGGTGACGGGGGCAGCTGAGGTCTTTCTTCCTGACAAAAAAAGCAAGCAGGCTGTTTGTGGAGGGTCCCCTCCATGCTTGGATGAATGGATAAGCACCGTCCCTGCACACACCCTTAGTTACACTGACTCAACAACATCATTTTGTTGGGCTGAGGGACCTCAACCTACTTGAGCTGAGCTGCGGCTGATTATTACATAACATCTGACTGGCTTGTTGAAGGGTTTTAGTCTAAAACATAAGCAAATCAGACACAAGCACCACACCAAGCCTTAATTCTTGCACTCCTGAAGCTCCCGTACACTTTGAGAACAGCCCCGACTGACAAAAGCTCTAAGCCAGGGTTTTTGAATCAAAACCCCACTTCCTACGAGCTCGATTAAGCTGGCTCATTTTCAGTCAAACACACTAATTTCCAGACAGGTCCTTCTGATGTTTTCCCTCTGTTTGCAATTTGCATCATTAAACAGCTCGGTGTTTCAAAGCAGCCGTGGTAGTAAGGTCACAGGGTTTGATGTTAAGCAGCAACATCCTCAGCCTTTTAAAGAAGAGGCAGAGAGCAGCTGATCTGACGGCGCATAATTTTCTTTCTTACCCCTTTTTCTCTCTTTGGGGTGAGAAAAAGGAAGGATTGGAGCTTCTTATGGATCACAGGCATTTTGCTCGGGAAGAAAGAGCAGATCTATAGGTCTTTGTGCTCTTGCAAGCAACACAGAATCGCAGGTGTCCTTGGTTATCAAGAAATCTTCTTCCTTTCTAATGGTTTCCCCTCCTCTCCCTGAGAACAGCAGGTCATCTGTCGGGCATGAATATCTCATTTTAAGGGGCACAAAACGCAATCTTCAAAGGGAAATTTTAAATAAAAATATACACTGAATTTGTAGATTAAAACCCCAAAAGCGTGGCAACACTGTGTGCCAGAAAGCCGGGCTGTGCTGACCTATCCAGAGTAAACAGCCATAGTAAACACATGTTTCTCAATTCATTCTGCCTGCACCCTGTTTCCATATCTGAGGAGCAGTGGTTACAACAGAGCAAATAAAGTGTCACACAAAGACACCTTCATTCAGTCTTTCTCCCAGTAAAATTGCTTTTTTTTTTTTTTTTTTTTAATTCCCCTCCCTCGCTTTTTTTTTTTTTTTATGGTCACATAAAGTGAATTTGTGGGCTAGAGCTCCCCTGAAGCAGTTTTTCCTGCCTCGGGAGGCTGGCTGGTCACTGGGCTTGGAAAAGGCTGAATTCCATTGCTCCAAGCAGTGCTGACAGTTGCAGAAGACACGTATCAATAAATAGCCTAAACCGAACTTACACCGCATCAAAGGCTCCCGAGCCAAGCTGCCCTGACAAAGCTACTCCCAACCCATCAGGGCTCTGGGACACACTGGAAAGGCTGCTGCTGAACTGCTCTGTGGATATAAAACCCGGATTTAAAATCAGTTTTTACCTCACATATATACCTTTGATTAGGGCGCAGCGAGAAACGCCGGATGGCAGGGAAACCGTCGCTGAAAGGAATGGCTTTTGTCTACTGACGTGTGTTCATACATGTATGTATGAACGCATGGATGAGTGGTTCTGGGATGTATACATCGATAGGTAAAACAAAGAGTGAGTGCAGTGTTGCCTCTACCTCACTGCAGACAGTGAGTGATATATCTAAAAGGCTCACGTAGTCATAAGGTTGTCAGTTTTTAAAGGCTGATAGGAAGAAAAATGACAAGGTGCTCCTGCAGACAGGGAAAACATGCTGTGCCACACGCACAGAGGAAGGTACAGCTGTTCTGACCTGTGTGGAAGAAGATAAACAAAATATAAATCTCCGTTTCGAAGGAAATATAATTGTAATTTTATCACTGAGGCCTCTGGGAAAAAAAATGCAGTTGATGATGCATCGCGCTCTTGCTTTGCTTACAAGTCAGCAGCTACAATTAAGACAAGAGAGTTGGAAAATTTAATTCAGGTTAATTCATTATACATTTTTTTCCCCCTTCCAGAGAGCCACGTGATGTAGTCGAAGATAAGAAACTACGTCTTGTCATTCAGTATTTATTACGCCAACTAGAATCGCCTGTTTTGTAGAAAACAAATTTCATTTTGCCTGTCATGCTAGAACCTGGTGCCAGCCTGATCTGTTGTATAGTCTCACTGAACCCAGTGACTTTGAAGTATACTGTATGTACAAATGTCTTGCTGTAAGCAGTCCTGTCCTACCAGCATGTGTGGAGACCAGCATGAACTTGCCATTCAGAGTGATGCAGAAGAAGGGGAGAGAAATCTTCCACCTCTTCTTCCTGATTTAGGTGCTGCAGGAGGATATGAAAGTAACTCAACAAGGCAAATGATCCAAGAACAGTTCTTTTGAGTATGTTCTGATGTGTGCAAACATGACATATTTAATTAGTATTACATTCTATCTCTGATAAGGAATCCAAGATTCGAGATAGGATAATTATCTTCTAACAACGTACAGCTGCTAAACTTCTCAGGAATCTGGTACCCAGCAGTGGTTCTTAGAGCACATCACAAATAACCACTTTCGCAGCAGAACATCTATAAATGTCACGTCATGGAAGAGAAAAGCTACTGTAGAAAAAGGGAAGCGTTTTCCTTCTTATAGATAATGCAAGGCCCCAGAACCCCACACCTATGCAGCAAGCAAATGTGATTAAAGGCAGAACAAACAAGCAAAAAGCCTTGCATTAAATAGATCATGAATTTGCTGGTGGGTCTGTAACAGATGTGTTACTAAGGATGCTTTGTTTATCCAGTTGCAAGACTGTCGAAGAGAATCATTCCAGTGATGCTGCTTATCACGCTTTTAATTCTGCTCAGGCAAAACTGTTAGCTTTGAAAAAGCAATTTTTTTTTGGCCCCACTCTATCTGGCTGCACAGAATTTTCAAAGCACCACAATGTTGTAAAAAATGCCCTTTTAATCAGATTACCCTTGGCGAACGTCCCAAACTCAGGCTGAAGTGCAGTGCTTGTGGTTTCTCAACAGCTTACACTAAGCCTGCACCATGGAAATAATCTACTTTTAAAACCCAGGAAACAAATCGACTGCACTAAGGACATAAGTCGCTGTCATTAGGGAGTGATTAAGCTAAACATTTTTATACACTCCGGTAGCCCAGTTTCATTTTGGTGGTACCTCCATGCTGAGAGAAAGAGTGGCCCCCCAAATCACTGCTTGATTCAGCCACCCCAAAAAGATCTGATCTTACACAAATTAAACTTCATTTTCCCCTAATAATCTCAAAAGGAAGAAAGAGGGGGGGAGAGGGAGAGAGAGAGAGGGAGATTTGCTTTTAATGAATTAGAAAATACAGTAAAATCAGCTTTACAAGCAATCATTCAACTGAGGATCATGAGTTTGATTAAAGACTGTACACGATATTTTTTGACACACATTAGCCTCTCCTAAAAATCCTGTCACCTTATATTAAATTACTGCTACTTGTTTTATGCAAACATATTTCCTTTAATACATAATTTATACTGGAAATTCCGTGTGTTTTTTTGAAGAGGTAGCTCTACCATTTTTACAGTTTGCCATTAGGATGCCACGTCTTCAGCTTTCTGTGATGTCGCATTTTTCAGAGTGGGAAAATACAAGAGCAAGATGTTTGAACAGAAATTACTCCACCTCCCCCAGTTTTCCTCTAACAAAACTGCAAAAAAGAAAAAAAAACCAACAAAATAATATGGATCTGCCTCTGTCTAATCGAATTATCTGGTGTCTGAGACAACCCTGCTATTTCGGTACATGCAGAGCCTAAAGAAGAAAGGATCTAGATGTCAGATCCTGGTGCAGGAAGAGCAGAAGGTGTGTTTGTAAGAAAAGGGAGGGTTGTTTTTATTTGCTGCACGGGCCTGAGCTCGGGTCTGACATCGATGGGATGTTCAACTGGTCTAAGGTACAAATCAGGTCCATTCTTGATCCCTACTTTGGACATTCTGCTGATAGCTCATTTCTAATTTATGAAACATGTCATTAATCCTCAATCTGTCAGCCTCTTTTTGACAATGATTCAGGCTGACAGTTGCAGGATTAATATTTATTAAACACCCTGTACTTTAGAAGTCAAAGAAATGCTCGATTCATTTCCGCGGCAAAAAAATCTCCCAACTCGTAGGAGCGCAAGCCCCAATCCCTTCGTGCTCCCTAAAAGGCAAATACACCCAGCCAACAACAATAGCAATAACAGATGACCAAGAGAAACAAAACAAAAAGGAGGGGGAAAAAGAAAAAAAAAAGTAATTACAAGTAATCCTTCAAAAGACTTGGTAGTGGATTCATTTAAGGTATTCCTCTGCCCAAGCATATGTTTTCTCACTCTTCCTTCCCCTTCCAGTCCTCCCCCTCCCTTCCCCACTCATAAATAATTCATCACCTGATAAATATGCAATTTCAAAAAAGTGCAGACACGGCAGCACTGCATTAAAAAAAAAAAAAAAGGCAAAAAAAAAAAAAAAAAGGCTTGTGCTTTTCACAGAGAAGACCTGAGCTGCACTTAACGGATGACAGATTTTCCAGTATTCAAAAGCTGTATTATATATATGATAGGAGTGAGACGGTATTTCTGGTCTGATTCCTTGCTAGACATGTTGTGAATTGTCTGTGGAAAGCTGCAACATAAAACAAATGGTGTTGTTGGGTTGGGTTGGGTTGGTTTCGTCTGTTTCTTCCCTTTCCTTTTGGAAAGCAAAGATGAAGCAAACAAGCAACGAGGCTCCCATCGTTTCAAGTTGAGCCCACCACCCATTTGGAGGTGGGTATAAAACGAGGGAGTGAGAAGGAGCAGGATTTGCAGGTAGCACACGTGCCAGCCGTAATTCTCCGGTGATCCCACCGGGAAAGGTCTCCCTCCTCCCCGAGGTCCCCAAAGCGGTGGCCACTTATGGGCCATCGTGGGATGGCTCTTCAGGGGCTGATTTCACAGGCTTGGAGGCAAGACTGCTCAGCTCGCTGTGTGCACGCAGGTGAAGCCCACCCCAAGCACGACGAGACGAGCACCTCCATTTTGTGGGCTAATTGCTTGATTATCAGGCTGAAACAAAATGGAGGAAAGGCCTTTTTTTTTTTTTTTTTTTTTGCAGAAGCAGCTCTGGGGTTGACGTGACAGAAGAGACAAAGTATCGGGAGAAAAATGGTGCTTAAGGAGCATCACTCATAAAATCACTAATATGAAATGGAATGTGAGGAATAGAGATAATGTGTACACATTCCTGCAGCTAATAGAGGCACAGGACGCACGTACAGTTGATCTTTGGGCTTAGCAACAGTTAGAACATAAAAATGATTTCGATTCGTGAAGTGTAACCTTTTGGAGGAACATTTAAATTGGAAACACCATGGGTAAGAAATAGACCTCAGCGTTTAATTTGGGCTGGCTGGTCGGAAGCCTCTATTTACTGTACAATAATTTCAAATGTAATTAAATAACGCTGCTGATGCCCGTCACACCAACACTGTAAAGATGATTAATTGTGTGCTTAAATGAAATATAAACTGCCTTAAAAGTAGCGTCGGTGCAGAGCCCTGTAAGCAGACACCATATGATCAATTTAAACCCACCTGCATCCCTTAGAAGCACACCATGGTTTAAAAAAAAAACAAACAGGCCCTGCATCTGAATCTAGCAACTGTACCAAAACCTGAGCCTTTTATCAGTTTCTATTTTTTAAGGCAAGCCTAATTATTTACCACCACCACCACCACTTTTGACATGATTTTTTTATTTTGCAGGGGAAATCTGCCTCGATTTGCATTGTCACTCCATGGGCCAGTTTCGATAGGACTTTTAGGAGTTTTAATTTTTCAAGGCAAGCCTGATTTTGTTCTCCCCCTCCTTTTTGACATGATTTTTTTATTTTACAGGGGAGCTTTGACTCAATTTGCATTGTCACCTCATGGGCTGGCTATCGATAGGCAAACAGGGGCTGGGATCCGAGGCCACGCTGTCACAACAAGGCAGCTGGACCCTTATATATTCCACTTTGTTCCCATTGTATTCCCATCCCCAGGAGCAGCAGGACAAAGGGCCTGACAGAGTTAACCACGGATTGTCACCTTGATTTGTCCAGTCTCCCAGATAGGCAGAAATGAAGGATATTCTGCTTATAAACAAAACGCGAATAAACCCGTAAACAGCATTTTCCAAACTGTAAAAAAAAAATAAAAATCAACTTTCTTTATAGATGCCACATCCTCTATGGGGGAAATAAAAGCAGGAAGAGTCACCAGATTAACCCAGAGAAAAACCTCATTCCCAGTAACACCATCTATTGAAAAGAGCAGAAACGGGCTCTGTGAGAGCTGGATTCTCTCCGACTAATCCCCAACCTATGGGTTTATTTTCCAGGAATGCTTCAAAATGGAAGTTTCTGTCATAAGTGTAAACACTTTGGGGCAGGGACCATTCCCCACTTGTTTGTGGGGGTACGTCCTGAACACTGTAGTTATACATGTAAGGAATACAGGAAACAAAGATATTTCCAGAAAGAAGCATCAAATTAAGATATTTTTTTCTTAGTGACCAAAAGCAGAGAGTGCAGCTCGATTTCTACTCTAATAGATCTCTGAATTAAATATAAAGACTATCTTATTTAACAATTACTACTAAAACCAGACAACTGCTATGAGGAAATTCAGATGGAGTTACAATTAAAATCCGGGTCTGCCCTATTTTTAATTTGAAAACTCTCAAATTTTAGCACAATCATGTACATAAGAAACAAACAAAAAAAAATCCAATTTGAAAAATTAAAGGAACAAATTGTCTTTAGCCCTCTTTCTAAGGACATCAAAATTCCAGCTTATGCTAAGGCAAATTGAAGTGGAAAAAAAAAGGGAGATGACTCAACAGAGCAAAGGTCAGTTTGGAAACACCTTAATTTTTTTATCGAAGGCGAAAACAAGCAGCAAGAAACCCGGTTGTGGTTTCTGACAACCACGTGTTTATTAACTATAGGAAAGACATAATCAAAGTCCCCTTTTGCTTAGACGACAAACCTCCCCAGAATGGACAAAATCCTTGCCTCCAAAGAGAAACCTTTCAGAAGCACGTCATTTATACGTCTTTTTTATTTATGAGATAAGGCTTATCGGAGGACGCGGTATTACACACCACAATAATGTATTCACTTCTGAGCATGCAGTATTTTAAACAGGCATAAAAGGCTAAACACATCCAATATTTTAGGGTTGTTCCTAGTTTTTAATAATAGATTGGATGATTTCTTTTTTTTCTTTTGCATTTGTGGATATATTTCCTTGCTCCGCTCGGTGTGCACCCGTTTTTCTAGCAGTGCAAAAAACCCACGCTAAAATAAAACATGCCATCAAACCATCTTAAGCATCTACTTGAAGCTACATTATGGATCAGAAAAGGAAAAAAAATATATAAATCTTACCCACATACTGGAATGCTAATGTGCATCCATCAAAGAGCTACACATTCATAGCAAAGGTTTCAGCCCAAATAAAGCCCCTCGCGTGATCGTGTACGTGTTAAAAAATAAGGAAAAAAAAAAAAAAATTAAAAACTCTTTTTTTTTCTCTTTACCAAAATTGTTTAGGAAAACCTAAAGGCACCAAAAGAACCATTTATTGTCCAAGGAGAAAATTGCACAGATTTGTCTTTCCTCGGAATTCTATGCAGCCAACCGTAATAGCTCTTTGACAGTTCACCTGACTGCAGCAGAAATGGGAATGTGATGGTTACAGTGGATGACAGAAAGGGGCCATTTGAAGTGCTATTATGCGGTTTACATGAGAAGATTTCCACAGATTTTGGCTTTATTTAGTTCTGTTATGGACATTTTTTTTGCTGTTTTGGTTTGGGTTGTTTGTTTTTGTTTTCACCTAGCAGCGCATGCCTTGCAACAGCAAAGGGCACGTTCTTTTCTGGAGCTGCCATATAGAAATGCATGCCTTAAAATTTACAACTTTCACTAGTATTTCCAAGCTGGCTTGGGTGATTCATGGTGTTTCGCTACTCCAAAGGAAAAAGCACACATTCTGTTCTCTCCTGTCCATCAGCACGTTTTAAAAGAATTTTATGTATGTTTTATTCCATCCAGTTTACCCAGACAGAATAATAGAAACCAGATCCTGCGTTTTCATCCTTCATTAGAGGAATAACAATTTTTTTGTACACATTTTGGAATCCTGTCTCATCTTAAACAATTAAAATGATATCCCCTGAACCTCACACCCTGAAAAAAAAAAAAATAATCTTTCAGTACTTTGCTGGAAGGACCCAATTCTGCAAGCTCTCGTTAAGATAAAAGGCTAATAGGTCTTCTCGGAAGAGTAAAACCTACTTACATGAGTCAGCACCTACAGCACTGAGCATTTTATGGAAGGAATTGAAGTGGTCTTTGCTTTATGGGATTGTTATATTGTAGAAATCTCACCTGACATGAAAAGACGAGCCTAAACCAGCAAAGAAATACGTATCAACATGTAAATATCAACCTATTTTTATATATATTATAATATGTGTGTATATATATATATAAAATAAAACCATGATGGTAACATGCTGGTCACTTTACACCCGAATATTTTATAAAAATAAAAACCACATTTACTAAGTAAGAAAAAAAAGGGATCAAAGTGATAATGGCTGAACTACACCATCCTAACTTACTCTGCATTTGCTGGTGATTTATAGATTTTACAAACCAGAGAAAATAAGCAACTGTACCCTTGATATATTGTTAAGCAGGCCTTCTATGATTCTATTTTCTGCATAGGGTCAAGACTGTTGACATGGGATTAATCAGCAGCTCCTCCTAAGCCATGAATCAGGACAAATTGTTGTCTGCTTCATACAGCGCGATTGCTCGAAAACAGAATTAAACATAGAAAGTACAGAAATATGTGCAAAAAAACTTGCAGGTATTAATTGCAACGCTGGTAAAATGACAGATCCCTTCTGCTTTTGCAGTTTGAAGAATTCCAGCAGGAACAACAAGAAAACAATGCTTCATTTTCCTCCCACTGACTGAAAATGCAATGATTCTTTGCAGTATATTGCTCTCACACCATATTTTACTGAGATGTAAAAATTCTGTATCTGTTCCTATAAACAGGTCTCTTCATATGTGTATTTTATCTGATTTACAAGCCAAAAAAGACCCAGTTATCTCCTGCACACCTTCTAGAGAACATGCACCTACACCTAAATGCAGCCCGCTGCCCACATTGTTGCTGGCTTATTTGTCAGCATGGAGCATGATAGAATTTGAGGATATTGGGTGCGAAATGTCTTCAGGAAGAGGGAAAGAAATCACTCACCATTAGAGATAAGTATGACAAGCTCCTTTTTACACTAGGATACACTTGTATTAAACAGAATGGCGGGGGGCCTGGGTGAGATTGCATCTATTACCCATGATGGCATGAAAATGGACACTTATTAATCACTGTTTTCAAAATAATTATCCATAGCTTTATAAATGCTCTGCCCAAGTTGGGATTTTTTTTTTTCCCCTAATATTCAAAATCCTGCTTTCTCATTACAGAGCTAGAATCTCCACTATTTCGTAAGGCAAGTGTGTAGCAAATATGTAAGTTAATAATGATTAGGTTGTTAATAAAAGTCAGGCATTGTATAGTTAGTTTAGAAATAAACAGGTCACAGGTATTCAAAACAGGTCATAGTTATTCAAAAACAAGCCCTTGATCTCTGAGATATTTCCTAAATTTTTTTTTTAAGCTAAAAAATCTTATATAAAATTGTTCAATTTTTCATTCCAGAACAGGATTTCTGGTGGTCAAAAATAATATTTTTTGTTACGCTGAATATTTCACTAAGAGGGATGTAACCCAGCGATTACTAAATGAAAAGGTTTGGGGGATTTTTGCCCGTGAAAGTACTTTTGTTGATAAACAGCTTTAATGTGTTTTGTGTTTTCTTTATTTGCAGCACCATTCACTGCAGGGGTTAAACACCTCCCAGATTTGCAATCCAACCAGAAAAACTTTCATAAACTCCTCAGCCATTGCAACGTCCTATATTCCAGTACCTCATATGCACAAAGCATCTCCAAACCATAATTTGCATCTAGTATTCATTGTGTGTCTAATTTTTATTACATATATTTGCACAGCATGCTGCTGTATCTTTATAGAAATATTTTATTAAAGGGACTCATTTCGGAAAAGAAACGTTATCTTTAGTAGGTGTAGACACCATGCTTTCTTTTATGAACTTTTAAAATTCATTTCAAACTTAGGTGTTGAAGCAGCAGTTCCAGTGATGGAATAACAATATGAGAATTTAAAAGGAAATAACCATATTGGATTATGAAAAAATCTGTGTTCAGAAATCCAACGTGCATGAGAACGGTCGTAGTGATTTAAAGCTTTCCTCAAAAGTAACTGTATGGATTCAAACTCCATTAATTTTACCTCCTGCCCAGCACCTTAAATCATGTGATGGTTAAATTTTACTTTATAAAGTTATTTTAGACTCTAATCAGCTACAATAATAATCTGCTAATCTAATTAAAAGAATACAGACTGTAATGCCAGACACACAATCATGCAGCAGCCTTAACGTGTGGCTGTTTTTTCAAAGCTCTGTCCCCAAAATAAGAAAATTCTAGGCAGAAACAAGTCCAGTTTAACAGGAATATTGCCTGGGGTTGGAGCAATATTTACATACATATGTCTAGGAAATGTATACATTCCTGATTTAAATAAGATTTTGGAGGAAACAGTCGTTTCACTATTAATGAAAGAAATGAATGTAGCAACAATTGTTTGCTCAGTGTTGCTATAAATAATGTTTACCACAAGCTTCAGTAAATGTTTTGACAATGATTTATAAGTATGTCTAATAAAAATATTATATTTTTTTCCATTCTAGCAGACAGCTAAATATTTTATAAATATACTTCAAAGTAATGTATTGGTCTGTTTTGAAAAGCTTTTCTGCCTGATTTTTTTTTCCACTTCATAAAAATGCCTCCTCTCACAAGAATACTTTAAATTAAAGCAGGTGGTTTATTTTTGTTGTTGTGGCTGAAGCAGGTTATTCTTTTTTCCTCCCCTAATACTAATTTGATAACTTGTTTGCAGCATGTGTTATGAAGGATTAAGCCCTAAATTTATTTATACAGGTAAAGAACCTGGTATTGCACAGGTCAAGTGGTTTCAGGGTGGAAAATAAAGCGATATATTCCAGGAGGTGTTAGTGTCTCCTTCCCGAGTCCCTTTTTTATTTCAGAGTGCAAATATGGTTATACATCACATTACCCAATGCATACGAATGATCTGAATTCCAAGCCAGCCTGGGATACCTGCATCTTCTGCTCAACCTGTGGAGATGACTCAGATAATTGCATTGGAATATAGACACTATACTTAAGTAGAAAGTTCCACTAACTTGTTTTAGAGAGAACTGCTTCCTAGAGCAATGAAGAATGTGTCTGAGACACCAGCCAGGTTGGTTTTCCATAAGGCAGATAATCCACTAATACCTCTCCTAAATTTCTCACCTGATTTACGCCAAACTGTCCTTATGATTCTATGATTATCAAAACGATACAGCACTGCTGGACTTCGATATCAAACTGTCCTTTTTTTATTTAAGGGAGAGAAAGTTCTTCTCTGCTAAACTATAATTAGAAAGAAATACCTGTTTTAGATCATGATCAGCAAGGCTTGTTTAAGCACCTGTTTTCCTTAGGCGTGGTTTATGCCCACCTCTGTTCAGAAAAACATCTCTTTATAAAGATATTTATAAGCATATTTACCCCAGAGCCTGGTGGATGCAAGCAGGAGGTTATCCCACCCTGAAAACCCATATGGCCTTGATGGGCACGATTACTGATGTTCCCTGGACCAAAGAAGACACCCATGGACAATACATGCACCCTTTTTCTGTGGCATATACAAGCACCTACTGGATGTGTTGTCAGGTGAGAGTTGGGGGGCAACCTGCATGGTGATCACTTTTTGAAGTACATGTTCTAGACATGAAAGACCAAATATTGCAGAATTATAGAATGGTTTTGGTTGGAAGAGACCTTTAAGATCATCAAGTCCAACCATTAACCCAGCACTGCCAGGTCACCACTAAACACCCCCAGGTCCCTCAGCTGCTCTTCATCAGACGTGGTCTCTAGACCCTTCCCCAGCTTTGTTGCCCTTCTCTGGACACGCTCCAGCCCCTCAACATACAAAAATCAGAGCATGTTCCCACCCCATCCATGATAAGTTTTTTAATTCATTCACATTATGATCTTTGTTACATGATATGTGGCACTCTTGATAAGAAGGTCATACAGAAACCCAGCAGTTTTGATGATCACAGAAGAGAGCAACTCATATTTGGAAACTGGTACTTTACTACTGAAATACTGGTCCAATTTGGAGGAGAAAATGACCGTGATTCCTTGACAATTTGGCAAAATAAATGCACTTTAGGATCTGAAGTACCCCTCAAATATAAAAGAATTGTGTAGCGAGTATTTAGCTCAACTCTGGTACTAAAGGACCTTCTCTGCCCACTTCTGGCTCTTGCTTCACTTCTATGGCCTCTTGGAGTGCAGCAAAAGTAAATTCCTGCGGGTAATGGCCTGGAGACTGCTCAATGCTGCCAACTCCCCCCGTTTGTCATCATCAGAGAAGCACTGCCCTGTCATTTGGGAAATATTTTATATCTTATTGGCCTGCAATGATCTGGCACCGTGCACCGCACTGCAGCACGTAGGGCAGAAAACTACCTGAAGATGTCTTGTGGACCCCTGTTACTGGGGAGCCCAGTATCTGCCATGAAGGGGCTCCACCTATACTGGCTCCCCAGTTCAAGAGAGATGAGGAGCTACTGTGGAGAGTCCAGCAGAGGCTACAAAGATGCTGAGGGGACTGGAACTTCTCTGTGCCCAGGAAAGGCTGAGACCTCGGGCTGTTGAGCTGGAGAAGAGAAGCCTGAGAGGGGATCTGATCAATGTTGATCAAGAGCTAAAGGGTGGGGGGCAAGAGGATGGGACCAGACATTTATCAGTGATGCCCAGAGACAGGACAAGGGGCAATGGACACAAACTGGTACCCAGGAGGTTCCGTCTGAACAGGAGGAGAAACTTCTGCCTAGAGAGGTTGTGGAGTCTCCTCTGGAGAGATTCCAAAGGCGCCTGGACACGATCCTGGGCCCCCTGCTCTGGATGACCTGATGGAGCAGGGGGGTTGGATGAGATGATCTCTAGAGGTCCCTTCCAACCCCTACCATGCTGGGGTTCTGGGATTAGAGATGCTGCTTGGCAATAATTCCTGCGCTACGTTCAGCAGGAACATCTGATAGGTGCTCTCTGTTGGCTTGTGGGGATCAGTTTGGGGGCCCCCTGGGCACCACAAGGGCTGCCAGGCACCTCACAATGTTCAGCAGATGCCTCCACCTATTCCACGCTGTTTCCATAGCAAATTGTTTATGAACTTTATAGCCCTTTGATAGGGAAGGAAATTAGGAGGACAGGTAGTGTCCTGGTTGTGACTTTGCTGAGGCATAAACACTTGCAACCTTTATGTAGATGTGTCTTTAGACACATGTGGGTGAGAGAGAGTAGGGTCAGGTTCTTGTTTGTGACTCGTGAGAGACAGAAACAAGTGTATTTACTTGCAAGTCTGTAAAGGACATCAGTGGAAACAGGATTAGGGCTGTAATATTATTCCTTGGCCGAGATCTCCTGTACGGAAGGTCACTTAGGTGAGAAGTATGTGAAATTGTTCTGACAGCTTTTTATGTGTTAATTTGATAAGAGAGATACGGCACAAATAAAATGGTGCACACTGCAAAAGGCTCCCACGCTGACTGAAAGTCCTTTTAGGAGCAACCTGAGACTCTCACAAACATTGGAGACCAAATAGCTTAAAATTATTCAGAGAAAGGAGCAGGTTTTCTATTTTGACAAGAATTTTGTGGGGTTTAGAAAGAAGTCCCAGTGTACGCCAGCTCCCTGACACCACTCACCTATTTACAGCTCAAAATGCCAGATCTCTCTGGGGTCTGGCTGGATTTACCCACATTCTGCAACCGAAAGAACAGGTCAATTCTGATGGCTGAAAAATCATTTTCTGCCCGTAAGCTTTAACCCTGATTTCTGTTACTGAGAGAGAGAACAAAAGGATGTGTTGGGGACAGTGGAGCACCTTTAAAAATGCCTTCTGATGCACCACCATCCCCTCCACCCTCCTTTTTTTTTGGATGCTGAGCTTGGTACAATTTTCTAAGGGGACAAATTAAGGGAACAGAGGTAAGAACTTTACCCCTTGCTGGGAGGCAGATCCAGCTGCAAGCCCGGACCCAAAACGAAGGCAGCTTAAGTTGCTGAATATTCCTGAAAATCTCTCCTGAAGCTGAGAGTTTGTTCTTGTTTGTAGCAAATAATCTTGCAATAAATCAGGTGTTCTGAGCTGTATATAAGCACCTGCTTCTGTGTTTTAAAATATTGAAACCACAAACGCATACGATAAATACAAGCTCACCCAGAGGTTTCATTGTATTGCCTTAATTTTTCTTTTCAAACCGCAGAACGTACGAGTCCTTTTCAATGAAAGCTTCACACAATACTCTTTAAAGTATAGTATATCAATGCTTTAAAAGGAATGTTAAAAACATAAAAGATTTTTCCCTATTTTGTTCAAACAAATATGCCCTAAGTTATGCTTCTCCGTTGTCCCAATTTATTTTAATGTGAAAAAAAATCTAATCTCTGCTTGTAAAGCAGATTATGCATGTATTAAATTCTTTAAAATTAGAATATACTTAATGCCACATTAGTTCCAGGCATGCAAAGCAGGAGAAAGAATTATACACCTAAACAAGAAGAATGGGTTTTAAGCTTGAATTTCTACTTTGCTCCAATTCTCATTTGGTAAAATAAAACGGTGCAAAATCTAACATTTAATGAAAAGCCATAATGAATTCGGGGTTTTTTCCCTGACTAAATCACAAAATAAAAGATTTAAAATAGCCAAGATTTTTAACTGAGAAAGAGCAAGGGCAACACATTGTTTTAGCTGTGTAACCTTGGTACATCTGGCTCTTTTCCCCATCCCCATCCTCCCTGGCCTCCAATCAGTAAGTTCAACTGCATCTTGCACTTCTAGACATGCATCCAAACACTCTGCCTTTGGTCTCACCAAAGGGTTGCCAACTCTTCTCTGTCCAGGAAGAGGTCAGAGCTCATTTGGAGTAGAGCCTAAAACACAGAGGACCATAGACCCTTTGGTCCTCAAGGTCATGGCTACAAGTTCATTGATGGCAGCTCGCCAACTGAGTAATAGTGCTTTGAGGTTGCTGGTTTTCTGCCATGGCATCCGCAAGTGTGGCATCTTCCACAAGTCTTGTTTTTACTGTTAAACCCCCCACAAATCTTACTTTCTCAGGACTTGGGATATAGAAAGTCTATTTCAATCCGTTGTTATTACCTCTATCCAAAGACAGCAACAATTTGTGATTCGGGTAGTTAATTAACTGCTGCAGGGGCTGGGACATAAAGTCTTAACCATAAATCCAACAAAAAAGAAGGCAAATAGAACGGAACCACCATTCCCTCATCAGAAAGGGCATCCAAAAGCCATGGATGAGACTCAACTGAGCAGGTAAAGAGGGAAGAAAGGCAAAGCAGAACACCCTCCAAAAATAAAAAAGACAGAACTAGGTGTACAACATGGGCACTCCACCTCTGCTGCCCATCTGATATGTGCAACTGGGGGTGGATGAAGTGCTGCTCCTCAAGCAAAGGTCAACAGATGAGCAATTTCAGCTCACATAGAGATTTAAAGGAATTTACTGCTGAGTACACTGAGGTTTACGCCTCGCCTGGAGAAGCAGGGAGAGGGGATGGCATCTGCTCTTCTATTTTACCACGAAGAGTTCTTGATGTATGAGAAAAGGTTTGGCTTCAGATGGAGAGGGCAGCCTTGCCCTGCAGGCAAAGCTCCTCCTGACCCCAAAGGTGTCAGGACTTGATCCACTCACCAAGGTCTGTTTTATAGGAAACATAGGAAAGTTCTTCCCGGTGCCCTTGTTGGAGTGGTGAAGTTGTGGCCTTTTCTTTCTAATTTATACAGTGGTAGCATTCTAAAGGACAAACCAGAGGATAGGGTATAGCAAACAGACAACTCATCCTGAAGGCAACCCAGAAAGTGCTCTTGAGTGTTTGTTGTGTTATTCCTTATTTTAAATTCTGTTTATGTTGCTAAAATTTGCATATATTCTTTTTAATGAATACTACTCAGCTGAGAGACAGTGAAAGATGCGGAATGGGAAGCTTGTTAATACTAGTTCATTAAATTAAACCAGGCCTGATTTGAGACAAAAATCCTACAGTCTTCAATTTCATAGACAGGCTGTGAAATAACATCCACCAACCCCTTGAAATATGGGATTTTTTTTATCTATTTAGCTGGAGAGCTTCATTGTCAGGTGTTCAAGCACCTCATGGCCTGCTCATATTTAGCTTCACAACATCTAACTCATCAGATCTCTCTGTCAGCTGCCTCAGACCTCAAGCATGGTGCTTTTTCAGGTGGGCTTTTTCTGGTCCTAAGGCAGGAGCTCTGTATCCACACCCAAGAGAGGAAGCCAGGACCTGAGCTGCTCAGAGGGACCTCTTATAATGCAGATATCTCTGGCCACCTCAGAGCATCATCCATATTCCACCTGAACATAGGCTAAGCCCAAACTGTGGCATGAATAAGAGGTAATGGAAAGAAGTGAGGCAATTATTTTAATAACTTGCTTCCTTCATAACCTTTCCCTTGATAAAAAGTACCAATCTCCTTGTTAAGATACTTAGCAGATTTTGTTGTGGGATGTTTCCAGGACCAAGACAGCACTAGAACCCCCAAATTCCATGCTTATGAGTATCCAACCAACTTTTGCTTGAACATGAGCTTTCTGAAACAGGTTGTCCAGAGAGGTGGTTGATGCCCCATCCCTGGAACCATTGCAGGTGAGGTTGCCTGGAGCTCTGAGCAACCTGCTCTAGTTGCAGATGTCCCTGCTCAGTGCAGGGGCTTGGACTAGATGAGCTTTAAAGATCCATTGCAACCTAAACCCTTCTATGATTCTAAATCAAAATTCCCTAAAATGTGGAAATTGAAGCCTATCCTGAAATAGTCTCCATGTTTTCAATCATTAGCACTTCTAGCTGATATTCTATAGCAAGAAACAAAAAAGATTTTTCTACAGTGGTAATGATAATATTTTTTTTCTTTCATTACCACTTATGAAAAACGTTTTTAGAAATTAACCAGGCACCTGAAATAAACAGACACAAACCCCGGGCTTCCTGTATCACTTCATGAAACAAAACACACCCGCACCCTGCACTATCCATCCTGAAGAGATGCAAGGTGAGACTCACCTTTCTTTTATTTATGTTTTCAATAAACCCATTCGTAAATAGAAACACTCCACTGAGGGGATATTCAGGTTCATGGCTGCAGTGTCACCAGGGGCCACCTCTGCCTTTGGACCCTACGTGCCCATCTCTAAAGCATAAACCAAAATAATGCTGCAGACAGAGCAAGCGGTTCAGTCATTCCTTAGGAAAAATCACTTTAAACAGAGCTAGATACTGTATCTCTTCCTAATTACCAGGACAAGCAAAGCCTACTGCTGGATCCCATTAGTGCAGACTATTTCACAACCTGTAGTCCACGTATCAAACAATATATACCTGCTTCTTCTCATTTCTACCATGAAATCATCATCATCTCAGCGAGTGGTGCAGCATGGCAAGGTGAGGATGTACAGGTTAGTCCTTATTTCATATATTTTTCTAATTTCTCTTTATGTACTTCTTTGTGTGATTACTTATTTCACAGGGTTCCAGAATAACACCTCTATAAAGCAATAAACCCACACACATTCTAGAAGGACACTATGGAATCCAACCTTTTGCTGAGTCAACCACCCTGTTAATATCCCAGAACACCACCGCAATTTAATTCCAGCTTTTTTTTAAATCTTATTACTTCACAAATTTATATAGTGACAATGAATTATAAGCATCAAGGAAAAAATAAGACAGGAAAAAAGCCACACCAGCTGCAGACAATCATAGAGGAAGCTTTGTTGGCTGAGAAACAGCAAAGCAAGGATGGACTTTTGCAAAAGCAACGTGGAAAGGTCTGAATGAGTTCCCCCAACCCTTTCCTAGCCTGGACTAGCAAGAAGTCCTGGGCTCCAACCGCATATTGTCCCTTCACTATTCTCCTCACACGTTGTCCCCACCTGAAGCTGCTTTCTCCTGGTTGGGACCTCTAGGCTATAATTTATTTGGCACATTTCGAAGGCCCTTGACATTCTAAATATGAATTTGTACCTCCAAAGGTGTGGTCGCTGCTGGAAAGTCCACAGCACTTTTAATTTCTCTTGGCAAAATGCTTCTAAAACTAAACTAGAAGTAAAAATTAAGAAAGATTTCTTATATTAAGCAAGATTGAGACAAATCTTCTTTATGGGCAATCTTTATGAGGTTACGCTGGTTTTATTAATCTTTGTCTTTTGATAGGGTACCTGACCAAAGGCTGGGGAAGGGAAAAAAAGAAGAGTAAATACCTCCAATTTTTATCCCACTACTTGGATTAATTTTTCACAGCACGACTATTTCATTCCAGCAGACTCAGTCCAGTCCTAAGCACAGCTTTTTGTATTAGAGAGCTTTTTTTTCCTTAGAATAGTTGATTATTAAATCCCTTTTTTATAACAAGAGTATTTTACTAGTTTGCAGAGCTGCCTCTCCATATCAAAACCAGCTGCCTGTTTGTACATATAGGTGTGCATGTATGTACATAAATTAGAAAGCTGCAGCTCTGGATAACAGCTTTATGTGGACTTGGATCAGTAGATCTAAATCTTTTATATATAAATATCATGTGGGCATTGTCATATTAAATATTTAATGCAGTCTGGAAACAGTTCTAAAATGAATCATATGGAAAGAGAAATACATTAAGTTACAGCTTAAAGATAAAGTCATTACTTCCCATCATTAGACACGGGTACTTTGTATCTCAGATGCAGGATGTCACACTTGTATTTTCAAAATTGGCTTTATTCTTGTCATAGGGCCGCTAAGAAAAGGGAGGTGTAAATGCACGGTGATTATCCAGGGGGTTTATCCACACCTCTATTCTTACGTCAGAGCTGGCTGTAGGTTTCAAACACACTTCTTACTCCCCAAAAATTATTATAAAAGAAGGAAAGAGTTTGATATTCAACCTTGAAGAACTCTAGGTCTTTAAACAAAATGAAAAAATCTAAACTAAACAAAGTAAAGTCTAATTATTTAAAGCGCACACTCTTCTGTGGCCATAAAAAGAGTTCCTTTTCCCATGGCACAGCAGAATAAAAGTAATTTCTGTAATTAATTCATAATGAGCAAAGCATTGCTGTCTACAACAAGTCGGCAGATTTTTGTTTATCGTTTCACCAAAGAATTGATGTTGTTTTCATCAAAGGCTCCTCAACACGGAGAACCTGGCAGGGCAGCAGATGCTACTTTGTCTTCATACGGAAAGGAAATTTGGAAAATAAAGGATGAACTTGGGTTACATGTTCTTTTGTGTCAGAAATCACCCCTAAGCTCTTCCTCTGAGCCTCCCTCCCCTTCCCAGCCCTGCTGGTGAGGTGTTGGTGCTCACTGTGGACCTGGCCCAGTTAGCACTTGCTGCTTGATGTGCATATGAGTAGCCACCACCTAGAGTGCCTCCTTCCAGTATGAGGAACTGGTACTAGAGGCCATTTAAATGAGAGAGCGACACAACAACCTATCCTATAAACGGAGAAGGAACAGCAAAAAATGTACAATGCTGTGTATTGAGGGAATCATAGAATGATTTTTTTGACCTTATTGTGGCTTTTCAGTACTTAGAAGGGTCTATCAGAAAGATGAGGACAGACTTTTTAACAGGGCCTGTTGTGACAGGACAAGGGATGATGGTTTTAAACTAGAACAGGGAGATTTAGACTAGAAAGAAAGAAAAAATTGTTGATGCTGAGGGTGGTGAGAGGTTGCCCAGAGAGGTGGTCAATGCCCCATCCCTGGAACCATTGCAGGTGAGGTTGGCCAAGGCTCTGAGCAACCTGCTCTAGTTGCAGATGCCCCTGCTCCCTGCAGGTGAATGAGATGACCTTGAAAGGTCCCTTCAACCCAAGCCAGTCTCTGATTCTATGATTCTCTTTACACAAGGATGAGCTCCCGTAAAGCAGCAGGCAACTGCTCTTGTCCTACTGGGGCAGCACATGTGAGAGAACCTCTCACAGTGTCTCCTTTTATTTTGGGGTGCCTCAGGAGGCCCAGCACCTTGTGAAGCTGACGCCTTCCCCCAGCCATAAGAGGCTGCTGCAGACAGATGTGTGACAGGCACGGGCACAGCTGTAGAGCTGTCAGCTGTTAGGGAAAACCTCTGCCTCTGATCCTCTCCACTCCAGGAGAGAAGCTGCTCCCGTCTGATGTGGTTTCCCTCCAACATGAGAAGAGTTCTGGCTCCCTGGTAAAGCTAATGAGAACGCTTTGTGGCTGAACTGACAGTGATTTAGAGTTTGTCATTCTGCTGTAGTGACATGTAAATAAAACCAGAGCCTTCATCTTTCCCCAGCCTTGTATATTCACAAAAGCTCTGGGTAAAGGAGCTTATCAATTTTAAAGAAACACTTTTTTTTTTAAGGTAGCAAATCTTTTAAAGTTACAGCACGTTTAGTTCTGCTTTAAAATAGGAATTTTAGACAGCATTGCTAAGCGAGGATAGTTGTAGTAACAAGCTTAACCTATTTTAAGTATGAAACAGAGATGCATTCCCTACATTTGGAAATAAATTAATGAACAAGCTTTATAGCAGATATAATTCAGTTCAACACTATGGCTTATTGAAGAAGCAGCAAAAGAAATAAATTATACGTTCTCTGGTTAATTTACAAGGCAAACATACACATTTTGCAAAGGTAGTCTCATCACTGACACATAAATGCCTTCTGATAAGCTTCACTATGTGAATTATATTTAGACCATTCTAACGGCCATTTTTTTCTCCTTTCAGGGTGGACTTTACTGTACATGGCCATGCTTTAGCATCTCACAAGTGGGTTATTGCAGTTCCCTGGCTCTGACAGCCCCTCAGAAACATCCCATCTCCATCCTGGGTTGAACCCATGTCGCTTGCACCGTGGAGCGAGTGGTCTGCAATGTCCAGAGCCATGTAAGAGGAGAACATCACACCTATTTTGCTGGCACTTCTGTTCAGATATGAAGTGCTCATAGTGATAGTTTCTAGATGTCTGTGAACTAACACAAGGTATTTTCCTGACCTTTATGAGCAGGGAAACCTCCAGCACCTTAATTTTGATGGCAATGGCACCACTCCTGGTAGGGTATATATGAGATAAGGTGAGTAAGAAAGAATTTAGGGGCAGAAAGTCTGTTTAATGTTACTAATGAATTGTTTATAGCTGTAAGATCTCTACGTTCATCTAGAATTTAGATGCTGGGGGATCTTTTGTGTTCAGAACATCAAATAAATCCACATTTGGTATTTATGCTGGCACTCTGAAGATGTGAGGGATTAGATTTTTGAGAAAGAGCTTCTCAATTTGTGTGAGAGATTTTGCAGTGTGTATATTGGAGAAATGGTTTGGATGGGAGGTGGAAGAACAGATGGACAACAAAACTTCTGGTATTGACCAAGGATAGCTATTTCTGTCTCTGCTATGATTCGTGACAACAGTTGGCCTTGAGACCTTCCCTGCACACACCAGTGGATACTATAATGAAAAAAGTTTTCTTCAATAAGGAAGATAAGATGAAAAGAAGAGTTAAAAATGCTGGTGTGTCCTGGTGACTTTGAGAAAGAGTCTTTTCTTTTCTTTTCTTAAATATGAAGCTGAAAGGAAAGCCAAAAAAATCCCTGAGGCCATATTCCTAAAAAAGCACATACACCTACATTTATCAAACTGTGTCCACTTTAAATTCTTCCTTTAATAAAACCTCATCCCTGTACATTGTTGTTCCCCAACCAGAACAATTCTATGATTCTATAATAAACAAGTAGATGCAGTCAAAAAACTTGAGTCCTCTACAATAACACAATTGACAACCAGATTTATCTGAGAGAATTTGACTCAGGGGGAGCACAACAATGTCACTCAGAGCTATCTTGCAGCGTGTTATTTTTCAGAATAAATTCTTCCCCAAAAAAAGAAGCAGGATCACAATTGTTTGTAGCTTTCAAGCAGAATCTGAGCACTGGGGAAAGCAGAAATTAGTTTATATGAGTGAAATCTAAAAGTGGTGCTTCTCCAGAACTCAGAAGGGCCTTCTGGATGGAATTTGCCTGTTTACTTTTATGCATAAAGCATCTGTAGTAAAGGACGATGGTTGCAATAGGATTTGGGCAAAGCACACTTTCCCTAGAAAGCCAACATAGCAACAGGAAAGCACTTCTCATAAGGGGCATACACAGGCTATAAATGTTTATTGTGTTATTGACAATTATCTGCTCAAGACTGGGATTACTCAATGAGTAGTTCAGAAGATACTGCATTATGGCTTAATTGCTTCGGTAGCTAATTCATTTTTAAAATACCCTGTAGATAAAGAAGATAGTAAAATAGTGGATGTCTGTTTATGAATGGAAATTTTGCTCTAGCTGCTTTCCTTTCATCAACATCCTTCATGTTTGTTTCCATCAACAACAACAAAAATTCCACAGTGGTCCTTTCTTTTCCTCATATTTATTTATCATATTTGATTTTTAGCCTACAAACTCAGATCAGAAGCGGCTGTGAATTTGCTGCCCTAATAAAGTGATATTTCTTAGGTCTTTTTGTCCTATTGGCAGTTAACTTACACAGACCAATAACTACTAATGTTAATGTGGTAACACATAAGATGCCTTTGGTCCCAAGAGTATCACCAACAATTGTTCCAAAGCTGCCTGCATAAAAGATATTTCCTATATTATAAAGGAAAACTACCCTGTAAAGGGGTATTCTACAGATTCAGAAGTCTCGTCTCCTGGTTTATTCCCAAACTGAGGCAGAATCATTTCCTATAACAAATTTTCCAGTGTAATATTTAATTATCGAGTCATTGGCTTGCACCACTCCTCTTGTGATGGTTCCAAAGGCTAATGGACTTACCAGTCAGGAAGTTTTACACATTTTCAGACTGTATTTTAGGCCATTACACCTAATTCTAGTGCACTAAATAATTTCCTGTGAAGGGCTGACCCTCTGAATATTGTAGACTAGCATCTTCTGGCAGCTAAATTATACATTTTTAGGTCTTCCAGCCTATCACCATAACTGAGACTATTTCTCTGGTCCCCTTTTCAATTTTTAATTTATTTCCATTAAGATTGTGGAGGTAAAAATGAGAACTCTTTCCTTCAAAGGATTGGTTGCAGAAATCAATAAGAGCTCCCACGTGTGGTTCTGCCAAGGGAGGCAGGGACCAGGTATTTGAAACATCAACAATCCAGTATTTAAAAAAAACACCTGAGAAGGCAATTCTGGGCTAGAAATCATCGTATGACTCTTCTTCTGCTCTCAGTATTTGCCAATATCTTCCTGATAATGAGGTGAGGCCAGTATAAGAAAAGAGTCATTGCCTCTTCCCTCGGTGACAAGACACTCTTATTTATGGAGCACTAAATTAAAATGGACTTTTCAACATACATTCATGTCTAATGAACTAGTGCATAAAGGCAATATGCTCTTCTCTTTTAAATCCCTCATTAAAGGCCACTTAAGGCTAATTATTTGTATTACTATAGTACCTCGCTGCCCCAATAATAAATTAGGTGTTTCTCATTCCAACATTCCCTGCTCTAGAGATTGTATTTCTGAGGTATGAGACATGGCGACAAATGGAGGTGGATTGAACACAGGAGAAAATAAAATAATGTCTAACAAATTAATTACTTTCTTAATTCAACTTTTTTTCCACCTTTTTCATCACAAACTGCATCAGGGAATTTTACAAAGATGAACATTTTAGAAAACCTCCCAAGCCTATTTCATTTTAATGGCATTTCAGACCTAGTGAAGGTTCACACTTCAGCAGGTGACATCAACAAAGCTACCCAAGACCCAGACATGGTTCCAAACCTCATCCTCCTGATTTCTGCAGTCCATGGAGGTGCTCATTGGGAAAACCTCATCCCCAAGGCTCCTTTCAGGCCAGGATCCTCTCCAACCCCTCAGTCCCAGGGCTCCCAGTGTCTCTGGTGTTAGCACAGCTACAATGTGATTTTTTTTTTTTAAATCAGGAATTCAAGAATTCCTCAGTCCACAAATCTGGGCTAGCCCAGAACTACCTAATCTCCCTTAACACTGGAGACCCTTGGGCTCTTTGGACCTGTTGCTCTTTCCTGCTAAAATGCTACTTCTCCTTCCCAAAATTGGAATGAAAACCCCTTCTCCTAGTTCTATTCTAAAAAACTGTCCATTGGCTTAGCTGCCGTTCAGCTTGAATAATTTAGATCAGAGCTGAAAATCAATAGTATGAAAGAGAGGAAAAAATCCTGGACATTTTCAGTCACTACTATTTTCTTCCATCTAGAAATAATCCTATCAACAAACAAGAGAAGAAGTGCAAAATTTTTGGCACTACCAATTATAACACTTGCATTTTTTTAAGCCCTGGTAAATCATATGAACAAGAAATATTGACAATTGAGGGTTTGTTCATGCCAGATTTGAACACATTGCATTCGTTTCAGGAAAGCCATTATTCATATACTTAAATTTGAAGCAGCTGAGGGGCCTGAAGTGCAGCAACTTCTACACCCATTGTAGAAGTTCCTCATACATTATGGGACGTCCAGCTAAAATCCTAACCTTTAAATCCAGTGTTCAATATATCCATCTTTTATATATTTATTTATATATTTTTTATATATTTGTATTTTATAAATATGACATGAAGACGGACTTATGTGCACAGAACTTGTGTATATTTTTTTAAATGTCAACCAAAAGACACCACCTTTCTTTTCAAGCCTTGTTTTGCCTACATACCAATAAAAGCACTACTATATATATTTGCCTATTTCACCTGTGCAGCACATAGCAATTTACAAGGAGAATCCAAAATTCCCTCTTTTCCATCCACCTCCATTAATCTGCCAACCATTCCACATGGCTGCTACCTGGAGAGGTGAGGGGTCTAGAGCACAAGTCTTATGAGGAGCAGCTGAAGAACCTGGGGGTGTTGAGCCTGGAGAAAAGGAGGCTCAGGGGAGACCTTCTGGCTCTCCACAACTGCCTGGAAGGAAGTTGGAGCCAGGTGGGGTCAGGCTCTTCTCCCGAGGAACAAGTGACAGGACAAGAGGAAACAGCCTCAAGTTGCACCAGGAGAGGTTTGGGTTGGACATGAGGAATAAATTCTTCCTCAAAAGTGTTGTGAAGGGCTGGTCCAGGCTGCCCAGGGCAGTGGTGGAGTCCCCATCCCTGGAGGGGTTTCCAAGCTGTGGAGATGTGGTGCTGAGGGACATGGGTTAGTGGTGCCCTGGCAGTGCTGGGGGAATGGTTGGACTCGATGATCTTAAAGGTGTCTTCCAATTAAAATGATTCTATGCTTCTAAACAGGAGCAACACCACATCAACCTCCCAAAGTATCACCACCAGAAATCCTCACACCCCTCGAAAGGCTCCTTGCTGGAGGAAGAAGGGGAGGAGGTGAACAGGAGGAAGCTCTTGCTGCAAGCTCCATAGACGCGTGACGTGTGGCTGCTGGGTGTAAAAACTACAGGTACTACCTGCTCCTGTCTAACATTTATATCTCTAGCTGGTGGGCTTTGGATTTGTGTTTTTATTAAAGAATTCCCCTTCAGGACACAGTCCATACCATTCAATGACAAACAGAGAGGCATTTATTCAAGCTTCTCTAGCATATAAGCCTTGCTCCATGAAGAAGACAGGATTTCTTTGTATACAAAGGAAAATAAAAACAACAAATCCAATTCTTTTTTTTTTTTTTTAAAGTCTCTTTTGAGGACACGTACTTGTCTGAGCCCAAATCCTAAATCTTATAATCTCTTTGGAAGGGTTACATCAGAGCTTCTAATCTTATTTGCAGAATACTCCCACATCTACAGTTGGCTTAAACACATTAAAATTCTAAATGGAGAAGTCAAGAAAGGGTGATTTTTATCAGCAAATTCTTTTTGTGATAGTCCTTAAAACCCTTAAAGTACAATGTATCCATCTTTAACATACTTTTGTAGGCTATCAAGAGAAAAAAATCTTGACTGACTTTTTTTTTTTCCTTCTTTCTGAAGCAACAAGGCAAAAAACTGACCCCCACTAGTATCAGTGGTAAAAGTTCCCATGATTCTAACTACATGAGGGTTTTCTTTTCTCAGAATGTCCTTTAAACCACCTCAGAATTTACTTAAATGAAAGTCTCACCTCACACTTCTGAGGTGAGAGGATATTAAATGAAATGCCATTAATGTTCTGTGCCTTTTTAATTTCATACTTAAGTTAACATAACATTGACATTCAATTTTATCCATGGAGAGGTGACCTAAGACTGGGGGAAATCAAGGCAAAATTCAGTATTTTCCTAATCCAGCCACCTGCTATTTTTTACCTGTATTTGTTTGTGTAACTGCATTTCACATACAATCTGCTCTGGAATAATGTGAGCGCCACCTGAACAAAACCATCCACATAAAAGTTATTATTTTTTGTTTCCTTCTCAGGCATTATAATAATAAAAAATGGACGTAGGACCAGATTAGCCCATTTGTTCAGCTAACAATTATTTCTTATTAAATCCCAAAAAGTTTAATCTTGAGTGATAGCCCTAATCAAACTTTTTGTTGTCTCTTGCTCCCAGCATCTGAAGAGTGCTTAAAAGTAAACAGAAACAATGGAAAGGGAATCCCTATAGCAGAAATGAAGAAATAAAATACAGGGATTAACCTCCAGCCTTATGTGCCTTTATCTCTTCTCTGCCTTGCGACCAAAGGGAGACTGTTTAACCATTAAAAAAGATTAAAGGTATTAATTAGACTAAGAGATAGAAACCTATCACCCTTCTGTCAGAGCAGACCAGAAATAAACCCTCTTCTAGATAAAAAAAAAAAGAAATCTATATTTTTAGAGTTTGGTCACAACAAAAGTCCTGTTGATCAGCTTTCTGTATTTGCTATTGTTGGCTGAAAGATTAAACAAATGAGCCTGGAATTGAATAAACATTTGGAGGAGTTTCTGTACGAGGGGCAGAGCTGCTGCCTCCTCCTCGTCTCAAAGTAGCAGCACTACACACAACCAACCATAATTCTGTTGGGATTTCAGAAATCTGTGTAAATAAAACAATGGAAGGAGATTAACAGGCAGCCCCCAGCAATGGAACTCGGAATTGGGTTTTTTTTTTTTCCTCTCCCCAAAATGAATAAACTACAGAGTACGTTTAAATTATGCAGGAAGTATTTTAAATGCCTTTTGCAGAAGAAACACATTACAGCAAACTGCAGCTCTGTGCCATGTCTAAGGACAGATTAAACATCTTTTAGAGTCACTTGTCAGTAGAAGATTACAAAATATTCAAGACAAGAGACAACTGGCAGAAGCAAGTTACTTTTATCCAAGAATAACCCAGTTTTTGAATTTTTCAAAGTTGTATATGATTCTTTTTTTGAGCCTTATGGATTAAAATAAAAATAAATTGCAGCTTTCAATCAGACAACCTTATAAAAAGAATAGATGTTAATAAAATACATTCATCTCATCATGTGTTAAAGGTGACCCTGTTAGAAAAATAGATTATGATGAGGTTGGGAAATTATAATGGGGTATATTAAAGAGCTCTATTGGAAATATGTTAAAGTCAGCTGCTAAACAGCAAATTGAAAAAAATTATATTAAAGGTCACAATCAAAGAAATACTTTGGGCTCATAGTATTAGTTAGTAAAAGATAAAACACTATTTTACCGAAAAGTGTTTTTAAATATATATACACACGCAAAAATATTGAACACAGGCACACCACTCACAAACAAAATATTCAGAAATAACTAACATTTTATCTTTTTTCTGACTTAAATTGGTCTGTACTTAGAGTATTTGCTCTGGGACAGAGTACATTAGATTCACAGTGCTCTAAGTAGCAAGAGTTTGGCTCTCAGTGTTTAATACTTATTTACTGATTTAACAGTTAATCAGATGACAGATTCAGAGAAGTTAAAGTGGGAAGAAGCAGGGCACTAGAAGGAATTATTCCAGTGCTCTTTAGCTGCTGGACGAATCTCAGTGTGTTATGTACATGAAATACCAATAATAATATTTTCTAAATATTTTTGTTTCCAAGCAGGACAAGCTGCATTATCTGAAATAGCTTTGAGATAAACTTGAAAATATTTGGTGAAAAGAACAATCTACTTGTGAGGATTTTATTGGGACAAGATAAGGATTTGGTTGCTGATATATGAACCGAAAAAAATCAGCAAAAAATTTCTGCAAAGGTCTTGCTGTAAAAATCAAACAAAATTTCCTTTACAGTCAGGCAGTGCATTAGCAATTGGAATTAAGGTGTCCAAAGCCTGACATTTGCTTATCTCACTCTGAAGACACCAGCCCTCTTCTCCTCTCCAGAGCCCTTAATGTCTCCATCCCAGTCCCAGCCTCCTTCTCCAGGCTGCCCGTGCTCAACAAGCGCTCCCTGAGAGCACATGGGGATGAACCCTTGGAGCTCCCAGCCTGGTCCAGCTCTAACTTGAAGCAAACCCCATGAGAGCCTCAGGCTACTCAGTAGCCACATTGCTGGTGAAATCAGAGATTTTTCAACCAATTCTGTGTCAGTGTAGTTATCCAAAGGCACAGGAATTTATCAGACATGAAGCACGGGCACAAAGCAGAGCCCAGAAGGCTCCTTTCTGCTAAATGCCTTCCTCCAAAGCAGAGGGATGCTGGTGTTCTTCAAAGAGAAAAGCACCAGAAATTTCTTTTGTTTGCTTGTAGAGGGTTAAAAGGGTATTTCTGCTGCTTTTCAAACCTGCTTACTGAAAATAACCAGACCTTTTTTTTGAAGGGAATTTCAAGAGAAAGAGAGAATAAAGGGAAAGAAATCTGCTGAAGCAAATACCCATTAGGGAAAATTTCAGCCCACGTACTTAAGTCCTAGCTAAACTTTAGCAAACTGAAACACTTTTCATAATATGAAGCATATCCAATATAAAAGATCAAACAATCATAATATGCACACCAAAAAAGACCATGTTAACCTGTTAAGTCCTCCAGCATCTATCTTGAACAGCACTCAAGGCAACTCTTCAAGGAGAAGAGAAGACTCAGAGGGGATCTGATCAATGCTGATCAATAGCTAAAGGGTGGGGGGGTCAAGAGGATGGGGCCAGACTCTTGTCAGTGGTGCCAGTGACAGGACAAGGGGCAACGGGCACCAACTGGAACCCAGGAGGTTCCACCTAAACCTGAGGGTAAACTGCTGTGAGGATGCCAGAGCCCTAGACCAGGCTGCCTATCTAGAGAAGTCTATATAGGAGACTATAGGAAAGATCGCATATGCAGAATTAAGGTATAAACTAAGTTTTAGCTCTTTGTCTGGAAAGTCAAAACTGAGAATAGGATATTGGGACTGACTTGTAGATACAATGTTGTGGTGAGATTTCTAGTCAGGGGCAATAGTAGATGAAAATATTTACTTCACAGATTAATTTCTGTTGTTATTTTAACCTCTGCCTCAACATTTAAAACAGGGAAGACATTTTGCATGTCATTATGTACATATCCAGGTAGAAGATCAAAAAAAATTTGCTCTGTTTTTTTAAATATAAGAAAGAAACAAACACAGCTAAAGAGACTTCAGTGCATTTTCAGAGGGAATCTACAAAGGCTGCAAACTTGCTGTGCCTTGCTCCAAAGCAAATCAAAATGCTTGAGTTACTACAGAAAATACTCAAAACAAGGTTCATAATGGATGTTCTAAAGGAACGCCGGCTCTGGCAGTGACACTGACTGCCTCTGTAATAATGTATTTCAAATGATTTAGCTGACTAAGTGCTTCAAAGAACACAAGAAAATGCCATTTTTGAAGTGCTGGTTCAGCTGAGCATTTTAGGTGAATGCAGTCTCCAAAGCGTTTTAGATGGCTCTCCTTTCCAGCCAGAGATGATCAAAGAATTTGACACACAGAAAGCCTCGACTCTTCCTTCACATGCACTGGTCTAACAGTGTTGATTCCAGCACCGTTACTCCTTTTAACAGCGTATGTGAGAGCAGGATCAGGCTCAGCATGTGTAATATCCCACCAGCACATTTTATATTCCTCTTCACTACCCTGTTGATGTACGAGCTGGTTCTCAAAGGGCCGTTGGCTTCTGAATCAAGATGATGATGTGATTGTGCTGCTGCATTTGCATGTTCCTGCACCTTTGAAATTTCCATGCGAACAGTGCCCACCCCCAAGGAAGAAAGGCGGGGGCTTTTTTTAGGCATGGAAAGTAGAATGAAGCCCTTCTAATTATAATCAAATATTCACGTGACTTAATCACATTGCAATTGTCCTCCAGGATGAACTTGTCTGCAGCGTACAAACTACAGAGTATGAACTCTCAAGGAACTTCCTAAATCTTGACTATATTCCTCTAGAACTTCCTTCTTTCTCTGATCCCTTGATTTAGATCATGAGCCCAGCTGACCAGCCCTTCAGCTCTTCAAGCAAGGCTGTAGGAGAACCACAAGCTCACTCATTTCACTCTGCCTCCCTTAGATCCTATGGAAAGGACTCCAGCTGGTCAAAACCTGCTTCCAGCTTCCTCTTCCTCTGCCAGTGATGCTTCTAATGGTGTCTCAAACTCACCCTTCTGCTGATACGTGCAGACCCAGGAGCAAACCAACCCCTACCCTGTGACCATCCCCAACCTACCAGCAAAAGCAAACTAGGCATAAGTAGTATCTGCTGGGCTCTGAAAGTGCCGTGCCTTTCCTGTGAGCTCCTCCAGCTGCAGACAATTGATAACAATGGGATTTAATTGTGTTTCAAAAGAGTGCAGCTATCTATAATCAGCAGGTACAGGAGAGAGATTTAAATTCAAATTTCTACCAGGGCACCTTTGTGGAGACGCACGCCAGCCTTACATGTGTGCAAGACACTCAGTCTTAGCAAAAGAGCTTATTCTTAAACCTAATTCTAGGTCAATGAACCTTAGCTCACGTGAACAATATCATTTTTTAACAATAACCTGGATTTATTGCCCTGGAAATATAATATTAATAAACATCAGTGATGAATGTGATAGTGCATTCAGAACCGCAGGCTGATCACATTTGGTTACCAGAGAATATTTCACTGTGTTATGGAGGACGGGCTGTACTATCTATTCATTTAGAATGTCTTTTTATTTTCCTCTTCTCCTCCCAGGATTTCGGAGCATCTGAATTTCAATGTTGGCACAGCCTGCCACGCACAGAATCTTGGCAGTTGTCTGAGCTGTGCAATAGAGACATTTGACTTAATATAAACAACAATATTGCGACATTTCAAACCACTTATGTATTTCTTTTATTAACTGGTCCCCAGCTGTTTACATACATTCCTGTAGAGAAATTTGCCATGTATCAGGGTGGGGTTTACATTCTACCTTATGAACTGAAAAGCAGCAAGAAATAGCCTGGCACAGATGTACAAAAGCCATTTAGAGGTTCCACCTTAAGATCTGCTCTGGTGCAGCCCCATCAAACCCAAATGCACATCCCAGGCCAAGAGGCCATCTCATTTTCAATTATCACAAAGCCAGATTAAGTGCCCTGTCAGCTTTTTCAGCCCCACCGTCCCAACAAAGCCTCCTTCTATCAAGGTAAACTGCTGCCGTTGCCACCCTAACCCTAGGCCACTTATTGTTAGGCTCTTTCATTTAAAAAAAATAAATTAATAGAAGTTCCTCATGCAAACATTTGGCAAATAGGATAAGGTTGCCTTCAAAAATGGCTTTCTAGTAGCTGAAGCTCCTGGAAATAAGGTTTGGGCCATATTTCTTCAACTGCTTACCCTTAAGAGAGTCCAATGTGTGCTCTGGAGGCATCAGGAGAAGAGATCATTATTCTAATTTAATCAAATGTTCTGCTATTTTCTGTTATAATTCCCTCCCTTTGTTTTTTTAAAAAATAAATTAAATTAGCTGTATCTGTGGGGTTTTTTTCCACAGATCACTGGGTTCAGGGGATAAGGCAACGTTTGACAAATGGGTTGCCTATTACTCTTCCTGACATCGGCTTCTTCAGTGTCTTAGGAGAAGTGATTTAACTTCCCCGAGATACAGTCTCCATATCTGTACAATGGGAATGCTGCTACTGATCCCCTTTCGGAAATTCTTTGATGAAAACACTGTGTAAGAAGTGAGTATTAACAGGATTAACAGCCTTTAAGGGACAGAAGTGACTAGTCTGATCTCCTCTACATTGTAGGCCAGGATATAACCTGCCAGTTTTATTTGAGCTGAGCCCAACACTTGGTGTTAGACAGCTCAGACGACTTCCAAGGATGCAGAATCAAATGTATGCTTGTAAGTTTGTCCCAGAGCTTATTAACACCCTCCTTCTACCCCGTTATTAATCCATATCTCATACTAATCTGAATTCTCACTAAACCCAGGCAAATCATTAGTTCTCACCTCTCTTTTTTTCTGCCAGATTAAAGGCCTCTTTTGTACCTGGTATTTTCTCCTCACCAACCTCCTTACATGGTGTAATCAAGTCATTTCTCAGTCTTTTTTCGGTAGTGTTATTATTATTACTGCTGCAAATGGAGTCAGACTGAAAACCCTCAGCCTGAGCACTGAAATCTGTGCTGAAACATGAAATGAGAATAGCAGAGGGTATCAGCAGCCCTGGCTCTCCTGCAGTGCCCTGCCAATGTTCTTTAATCTTGATCAGGAAAGACCACCTGCAAGGCTAAGCTGATAGTCTCATTCTTCCTGTCCATTCATTCCTGGGTCGCTGAGCTCAGTCTGCCAACATGGGTATCAATTAGTGCAAAAAACATCATCAGAATTTCAATTAAGCTGGTTAGTGTCCCTGCCTTTAAAGCGCTGGTGTCAAAATTGTGAGAATTGAGACAAAAAAGAGATGGTCTCTGATTAAACCTGTCCATTTTTAGCCTGGGATCAAGAATCTTTCTCAAAAACAAAAGAGGAAAAAAAAATAATTTACTTTCAAAACATAAGACAGTCAGAGATGTTGTTATTCCTCTGACTCAAACACATCTTTTATTTTTAAATGACATTTCACAGGCCATTAATTCATAATGTGAACCACTGCCTTTGGACATTAAGAGTAATAAAAAATCTTTCTGCAGAGCAACTCATGCTCAGGTTACTTTTCTTCTTTAAAAGATTTTTAATTTGTGGACTTTGTGTGCAATTGTCACGAGAGATACCCTTGAAGTGACTTGCCCTGGCTTGCTTGGAAGCAGAAATATCTTTAGGTGAGGCGTGTACGTAGATGGAAATGCTGAGAGGTGCATAAAATTCCACAGAAATACTGAAGCCAAATTCGGGCAAAGCCAAAAACGTTCCTGTCTAGCTGAACCTGAATGTGATTTCTGAATCTAGAAATGTCCTCCTACATATAACTGAGGTCTACCAGGTCCTCAGGAAAGGTCAGGCCCACCACACAGCCCCTTTCATGAGTGTTTGTATTCACACAACAAAGGAGCTTCTCCAAAGGGGGATATTTATAGTTTTAACAAGGGCTGGTTCTGACTCCAGAACTTGTGCCAAAAATTGCGGTTCTGGGGGGATTTAACATCAAAATCTCACGAGGTAAACTGATGGTAAATGGATCTCATTGTCCTCCATGCGGACACCTTGTAGATGGTCCAAACTCTAATATTTAGTTATATTCTTACCGATATATACACCCAAATATAAGTGAAACAAGTATTGTTCCTCTAAATAGCTTGAGATACAGTTTTTTAAAGCTTAGTAGATTTGTTTTTAAACCCCTAAGTCGGTTTGTGGGAGAACTTTGTTTTCTTTAGCCTATATCTTAACAACATGGGCCTTCTTCTTCTTTTTGATATAATTTTGTGTCTATACTGTAGAACAAAAATGTGGAAATTCTGCTTTACAATTGGGATTAATTTTTGACATCCTCACATCTTTGCTTTTGCTAGTTTGCCAGAACCTTGGACTACTGTTGTCATATTATCACAGCTTCTCAGCTACTTGTCAGGAAACATCATATCCTGGGAAATAATGAGTTTCAAAATAAAGATGAAAGGAAATTTTCTTCTACAAAGCCTTTCAGCGGATGCATTCTTTACTTTGCAAAAACTGTGTTTCAGTGGCTCTCCTTGGTACCCCACAAAGGTAAGATGTCACAAATGACAAATCTGATGGTTTTCATCACTCTGTTCCTGTCAGAAATTTTTGGAGGCCACTTTTTGGAAGGACTCAAGTTTCACTCACTTGTATATCAAGTTTTCAGAAAATTTCTTTTTCAAGTTCTGTGTTTGCTGTGCAGGAAGGTTACAGGAACCTCAGACCTTACTAAGAAAAATGACAGAATTTAAGGATCATTTAGCAAATCCAGCTCCCTGGCTATAGAACTATACATATATAGAATCTATATATCCTTAAATATGCTCTTCTCCAAATTATTGGGAACAAAAGTACATGAGAAAAATTAAAGTCGAGACTGAAAAACATGTTGATGTAGTAAATCAAGTTTATAGAATGTAGATTAACAGCACAAAAACTAAGATCTGTATCCCAGCAAACCTGAGATTTATTGTGTAAAATAAGGCTCAGCCCTTTAGACCAACCAAAATCTTACCAAGGGTTGAAAGCTCCACCAATTACTAGTAAACATTTCAATTTCAAGAACCTGAAGGAAATGTTGAGTCTATATTCCACTAGCATGATCCATAAGGAATCCCTCATGAGAGCTGTCTGGTTTCATCAATAGTTTTTGCTGATTTGCTAGCAAGGCAATCTTACCTACTTTTAAGTCAGTATTGGAAAGGACACCAAAGCATTTTTGAACAAAACATGAAAAGTCAACCACTAAAACCAAGCATATATTATTTAGAAGAAGATGTAAGACCAAATTTCCCACATTTTAGGATTCCTGAGCACAATTCCTGTTTTCTAGTGAACTACATAAGGGTTGGAGGAGAGCTGTCAGCCATGTACTGCAGTTCAAGAAGGCTGATAATTACATTTACTGTCTCTCAGAGGGGACAGAGCACTGTCCAAGAGCCTCAACACAGAAGGTGAGGACCACAGATGTGAACCATGAAGGCAGAAGATGAGAAATCTGAACTCTGAGGCTACATAAAGACACTTCTGCATGACCTCTATGCATTTATGATGTTACTGTGTTCTGGATCATTAAATGGAGTGAACAAAGAGAATATCCACAACACTGTCCCTTGCCAACCTTCCAGATTTCCACACGGAAATCTGACCAGGCATTCAAGAAGCTTTAACCTCTGCCAAGACCTCTCGAGAGCTCTAGGATCTTCAGCCAGCAGTTTACAAAGGAGGGCTGGCGAGGGGGGATTGGCAGCTGAACAGCACCAAAGCTTTCAGAGAGATACCGAAGTATGTCTTTGCTCTTGCACACTCCATTTAATTCCTAAATGCAAACTGTTCTTATCATAAAACCATCTCACCTCTGTACAGCAGGGACAACAGCCTGTCATCAAGTGGAACCTCCCTAATCCACAGCTTGGCCTCTTTCCTCATTCCATAGCCAGATTTCACTGCACTGTGGCCAGACACAAAGCGGCCAAGACCCAGGTTTGGAAGCCAAGAGCAGAACCCCAGGAGAGCAGAAGATGCCCCTGGTGGCACGCTCAGCAGCACAGAAGGATGAGTTTCTATTCACCTCCAACGCCTCAAGCCATGGAGCAGGTGTCCCTGGGGCAACACGGTGAGTGCAAACCACACTCAGCTCTGGAAGAAATAACTCCTGCCTTTGAACAACTTCAGATACGCAACCAAAAGGGAGCTGGCACAAATCTTTCAGCATAATCTGAGATCAAAATACAAAACTCTGAGCAGCGTGGGGCATCGCAGGCATCCGAGAAATCCCCTATCCAGCTTCGTTCCAATCAACTGATGGATGGATTACAGTGATGTAGCTGTATGGAGGCCCCTTTTTTTTTGCCTTTTTGACAGGTATGGTGCTGTTAATATTCTGCATGCTAATAGCTGAGAGCCGGCTTCATACTGCTTAATGAAACAGGCAGAACCCAGACTCCCAGGGCCCACCAGGCTGTGCCACAGAATCTGCAGCTGACAGGAAGAATCTGGCAGCACCACTGATCATTTATCTTTAATCCACTTTTAAAGAGAGAGTTTAGTTAGTGAAAACTTTTTCATTTTATGCAACAGGAAAAAAATCTATGGGGAAACACGTGGAAGGAGTTTGCAGGGACATTGTCTCGAATATTACAGTCATCTCTGGAAATATCCCATGTGAGGTTGGATGGGGCTCTGAGAAACCTGATCCAGTTGAAGATGTTCCTGCTTATTGTAGGGGGTTAGAATAGATGACCTTTAAAGGTCCTTTTCAACCCAAACCATTCTATTCTATGATTCTATACAATTCAGGCACACATGAAGTATGTGATGTCTGTAGCGCCCCATATGCTGGCACAGGGACTTGGAATTAGGTGCCCAACTGATGACATTGTGCATTTAGCTTCACAGCAGTCACACACTTCTACTGTGATTACTGCTTAATGATAAAGCTTAATGTAAAGCCTGCAATGAGGGCTCTCACCTGACATGAAGCACCTAAAGGAGATGCAGCTTGCCTGACCTGTCCCGGTTTCAGTAACAGCCAGTGAGGAAGGGTGGCCAGTTCCCAAGGGTACTTCATCCCAGTCTAAGTTAGGGGTCTAGTGCAGCTGAGTTGAATTCTCTTTGGCACTGCAATCTTCTCTCACACTGACTGCCTGAGTAACCATCATTTAACTTCTAGAACATTAAAAAGAAGTACAGTCTATCATATCCTAAATGGCAACAGTGACATATGCTATGTTCATTCACTCAAGCCCTCTGCAGATCAATTTTTCTCCCATGGAAGCCACAGATATAGAGAGAAAGGGATGAGATGAACTATCCAGCTACTGTGACATTGAATTCAGAGGCTCTTCCTGCCAAACTTAGGAGCTCAGAGGCCCTGGATGCCATCAGCAAGGTCTCTCTGTGACAACTGTTCATAGATTTTTTCAGGCAGACATCAAAGAGCTAAGAGGTTGCTATAAAAATCAATAGAATTATATTTTTAACTTTTTTATGTCTTATGACTCACTTTTCTATCTTAAGCCTTCTGGGATCCCATTTTCCAGCTTCTTCTGTACAACCATGAAGGGAGATTTTTTTTTCTCTACTTAAAAGCTGAGACTGTGATGATCTCACATTGCTGCAATAGCAGAAAGTTGAAAAGTGCATATACAGTTTCTCTGAGAACACTGTGAATTGGTCAGTCTAATTTAACTCTAAATAAATAAGAGTTATCAATCTCAATTTTTTTTATATGAGCTCCGTTTAGAACTTGCCTTTATTTAGAGCTTCCTCATGAAATCTTGGAAACCAAACCTTCCCTTGCTGACTTCCCCACCTAATGCACGTGTCACTCTCATGACTGTTTTACCTTGACTAAAATGATCAGTCAGTATAAATGACCTGGTAACTAGTCAGAAGAAAAAAAGACTTTGGGCTCTGAAAACCTTTGGTGGTATCTTTCAAATCTATTTTCTTTTTAACAAGAACATCAACATTCTCCTTCATGAATGCCACTCAGACCTGACACATTCAGGGTTACATGGAAAATACTCATACTGACTTCGGTGCTTCATGCAAATAATTCATATTTGCACATTTGTCTTATATTTGCACTCCAAATGCCTTAGATACGTGAACTCCAACCACAAGGGTATGATCAACATGTCCTGTAAATATAAGTGGCCTGGAGAAATTAAATATTCAAAGCATGGGGCTTGTAAGCTCCATAATTACAGATTGGAAATCTATGTGGTCTATTTACACGCATTCCTTCCGCAGAGCCCCAAGGTCTTCTCCCTCCTTGCGTTTGGGAGACTGGATTCCTAAAACAACAGTAATTTTGCTAAAATGTCTGATGGATTTTATTGAAAAAAAGAAAAAGAAAAATCAAGAAAGCCTCATTACCAAAGTTAGCAACTCTAACAATACCTGGGAAAAGCAGAAGATTCTCAAAATCTTTGGTCATCTGAGAAAAGAATGAGGGTAGAAGATGAATTTAAATACAGTGTCAAAATAAAAACAAAGGATAAACCAAAATGGAAAGCTGTGCAACAAATGTGAAAGAAGCTTTTGTTTGGAAAAAAAAAAAAAAGATGCTGTCTGCATAAAAATCAATGTGTGGAGAGATCAGAAATCCTTACCAAAAGTTGTTGGTTTTTTTTTACAATTATGAATGATCGCTGAAGGGAATTTTTATATGTCAGTTTTATACTTCCTCATGTTAAATGAAGTGAAACCACTGAGACCTCAGGCAGCTAACTGCATCACCAGGCAAGGATGGAGTTAGTAATTTCCTTTTTTATCTGGACAGTAAAAAATATTGCTGTGCCACCATAACTTATAGCTTGTGACAAGGCAAAACTTTATGACTTCTGGATTTCTAAGTGGGTTGTAGGAGAAAAGAAAAAGTCCAATTTATCAAAATCTCGATTTTTTTTTTTTCTTTTTCTTTTTAGCATAATGACTTGAAGATTAAATTAATGGATTAATGCACATTTTCCAGCCTGTCTCTCTTTCTCAGGACTGATTTCAGAGGCCCATGGAAGACAATCTGAACTAGGTATGCCCAAAAAGGAAAGTTCAGCCAGGGTAACTCTTGGCGTTTCAAATCAAATTTGATAATAAATGATTAGGACAACTTTTTTTTTTTTTTTTAGCCTAAGCCTACACTAAGGAAAAAAACAATGTAACCCTCTTCATCCTGATTTCACTAAGGACTGGAAGCCTGATGAATAGGAGCAATCATCCAAGAGCACCACTGTCAGTCTAACTTTGCCATTCTAGGTGAAGATCTTTCCTGTAGGCTACAACAATACTGAGACTGAGAATTTGTGGTAGGTTCTTTTTTATTTCTGCATAGGATGCTATCATATGGTATCTCTGCACTGCCAGTATAATTTCCTCCCAGAGACGGGGGTCTCTCCAGACAAAATTTGCCCCTGTGGAGCTGAAGGAAGCCGTAATAATTTCTTGGCTAAATAATCACAGATAATGCACCCTACTCTGAGAGGAGGACTTTCTCTTTGGCATTGTCCACTATCTGTAAATCTCAGATGTTTATTCATTAGGGCAGTGATTAGAAACCCAGTCTTGCAGGCAACAGCCGTAGTCATTAAGCTATGGAGCCTGAATATTTACTATGAATATTTTAAGTATTTTATATTAAGTAGATTAGCCTCACCGAGAGGGGATGAGGGATTCATCTTCGAGCATGCTATTGTGTGATAGCTGCTGAATTCTTGATCTAGGAGAAGATTTTCTATTGGGAGGGTAAGATGTGGCTTCAAGTCTGTGTTCCAAAGCAAGAGGGAGAAGAAAATGAGTCCATGTATTATGCATGAGTGCTCCATGCACTGGGCTGTTGAGCATTTGAGATGGGTCATTGGGTTTTGTTTGTGACCCAGGCTGGTAAAGACATCCTGAAATAGTTTGTTATATCAGGACTTGCCAAGAAGAGAAAACACACCCATGGCTTGTGAATCTTGCTACGGTTTAGGCACTGAGCAGTTTGGGGTTTTCAGGTGCTCTGCTTGAAAGGACTCATGCCAAGCAATAGAAACAAAGGCCACTGGGAATTCTCTGGCTGAAGCCTCATGCCAAGGCTCCTGGGGCACCAACAGGGTTAGGCAAGAGCTGAACATCAGTTTGGAGTTAGGTGCTTACATATAAATTAGGAACTTTGTGAATGAACTCTGGACATTCTGTGAATGATTGGTTGGACTTGATGATCTTAAAGGTCTCTTCCAACCAAATGATTCTATGATTCTTTCAGGGTCAAACCTTCATCTCTCTGGTCCAAGTGATGGGTCATTGAGAGACTCAGACACCTTAGAGTCAAATATTTGCTCTTGAGTTAATGACCTCAAAAGGAACAAAAGGACATTTGGACAGGAGTCAGGGACGTGTTGTGCAGCAAAGGCACTCAGCTTTTCTGGCTGAACGGGCCACTTCTTCCTCTGCGATTTTCAAGAGACAATGTGGGTAGACCTAATCATATGTGCAGTAGTCCCAGTGCTTTCTGGAACTGATGCATGGACCTCCCATGCACCACACTTTGTCTATCCAAGGGCTGACTCAAGCACAAGTACCCTCAGGAGTGGGTCCCCACTAGTAGATTAACACACGGAGCCTGTGGCCCATTTTCTTGGAGCCCTACTGCTATCATGTGGCCAGAAAAGAAGACAGCTGGGATCATGCAGCTGCCACCATCACTAGAATAATTAATTTAGCCTGAAGCAAGCTCCTGTGTGTCTCCAAGGTGCCCTGGGAAAGAGAGCAACCAGGATTAGCAGACAGACTATCAGTTGAGCACTTGAGAGATGAGATATCAAATTGATTTAATTCATATATTGGGTGGTTTGTTGGTTTGTTTTTTTTTACAAAGTCCTTGAAAAAATGAGTGATTTGGGTCAATGCGTGTAAAAGCTTCAAAGGAATCAGGATATTTTTGTCTTAGTTACTAACAGGCATCCCACTGCTACAAACATATGAGACTTTACAGGTGATGTCTACCCTGATAAACAAAACAGACTAGGGAACCCTAAAGGCAAATGCCTTGATGGCTCGTGGCCATCTGGCTAAACTCTCTTTCTTCTTCCCCATAACAACGTGGTCTAATCCAACCTGCCTACTGAGAACAGCCCTTAAATTGTGTTATCCTCCAAAAAATGCCAATGCTTTGCCTTGGAAAATGCTGTTGGGAAGAGCCTGAACTGTGCCAAGGCCAAGTGCTGATAACCAACATCATGGACACTCATGTTCTGGCACTCAAGCCCCCTCCCTGGCTCTGTTCTGTCTACTGGGGCAGAATCCTCTCAGCCTCAACAAACTCCTTCAGCAAGGTCTGTAAAAGCTCAATTACATCCAATTTAGGGCCTGGAGGTCTGTATTAATAAGTCTGGGCTCTCCAACAGCTTTAGAGAGCAAAATCCAACATGCAGCTCTTATAACAAAGCTTATGACAAAATATTTCTCAGTTGGCAGATGTTTTTCCTTAGTGTTGATCTAACCTGCCGTGGTCAAGGAAGGATTTTCCTTAATATGTTCCCTTGTAAGAATGTGCTCAAGGGCCCAGCATTTCTACCACAACAATTTTAAGAGACCTTTTTAATAGACAGTTTTGGCTCTTCTAACCTGAAGAGCAGCTGAATGTCAGACATGAAAATCAAAATTTTTTTTAAGGTTTATAAATATAACCAAATATCCTAATATTAAACATTTTGACATGGCTGGCTTTAAAATATAGCTCCTAGAAGCTGTCCAGACTGTCATCCATTCATGCTGACCAAGAGCTCAGAAACAACTCAAGAAAAGCAGCAACAGCATTAAAATGACACATCCATTTTCATGTTGTAAACCCTGAAATTCTCTGAACTGCTCAGGGCCTTTTGAACTGGTCAGGATGGGTTGAGCACCCTGGATTGGGTGCTCAATTCATCCTCGTGGCTTCCTCCAGAAAGAATCATTCTGGGGTACGTTTTGAACATCATCTTTCCTCATTTTCAGCTTATTCCAATTTATTAAAATCCTGTGTTGAGTTCCAGCCATCAGCTGGAATTACAGAAACTACTTAGTGGAAGATATTGAATAGACACCTATTTCTTTAGTCAGATCAAACTACAGCTCTAAGACTTGGGCATAGCATTTAATGGCAATATATCTGCATATTACACAGAACTGGCATTTCTTAGCTTGGCTTTCTGTTAAACTCAAAGAAACCTGCCTGCCACTTAGAAGTCTGCCTGCCATGAAAGATGTAAGCCCTAATGTAACCATCATCTTCAGCCTTGTCCTCGCTCGCTGGGTGGGTCTGCACAGCTCACATTAACATTAATGGGAATTCCATGTACGCATCACTTGGAGAAAATACTCCCTCAGATATTTTACCTTTATCTTCCTAGGCAGGTAGGGATGGCATCAATCATGCCCCCAACACTGTTGCACAATGTGCATTATTAAAGCAGCAGAGCAATAAAAAATAAAAAAGCACAGACATTTCCAAACGCTTTCTTCTTAAAATAGCAAAAAGGATCAAATGGAAAAGCTTTGAGAACCCTGTGAGCAGAACATGACTTTGTTGCATATTTTCCTGTAATTACAAAAGATCTAAAACCCAAGCTTACCCTTTCTCCTTCTAGAGAGAGCAGTAACGTGATAATAAGGAACAACCTCATTATGTAAGCAAGTCACAGATAAGATACTACTCAATTTATCATAAACATCCAGCAGGTGAAGAGAGAAGAAGGGAGTTTACATTGGAACTGATTGACCTCTGTGCTTGTTCTTTTTTCTTTTCTCCCCTTTTTTTAACAGAGGAAAGATCTCTTCCCATAATTTAAATATTTCAGCAGAAATTTATTTATTTCAGCAGAAATGTTTAAATACTGGGGAAAATAAGAGTTGTTGCTGACTTGCAGACAGCCTCATGAGAGTGGTATGTACTGATTAGGAAATTTTGTTCACATCCCACCAGTTCTGCCCTACCACGGGCAGGACAAGTATGAAGAGGAGACAGCAGCAGATGATTGCTCCTCTGCCTCAGCCCTTCCCTCTTGTCTCCCTAGAAAACCACAGCAGGAGAAAAACAACCAACAACCCTTTCTCTGACAAGTGAAGCTGAAAATTCTGGGCATGTCTAAACTGTGATACACAGAGGTGACATGAACCAAACTAGCTCCAGAACCAGAAAGGCCCTAGGAACACCTCCACGACATTGTGCTCAAAATGTTGAGCTTTTGGAAGCCTACACGTCTTTCAGGATGCAACCAGGACATCCCACATCATACAACATGGATATGTCAGCAGCAAAGGACAACAGGAGAAAAAGGAAAGGCTTTCATCAGGGGACAATCAAAGCACCAAGGTCGACAGTCAAGGTAAGCCTCCTATTGCTCTTCCCACCTCTCCCTCTCCAGAATTACATTGTTCTGCTCTTTTCTCTGTTGAAAGAAGTTCTAGGAATAAGTATCCTCCACTTCAACTTAAAAACCAAACACAAGTTCAGCCTGGGGAGCCTCTTCTTCTGCTCTCCCTGTGGGAGGAGATACAGGCACCACTTTTCTTGTCACATCCTTTGCTTACACTGCCCCTCTGGCACTTGGATCACTTGGGCTTTGAAAGACACTGAGAAATACTAAGTGCAAAGAAGGAATAGGGGAACGAGGGAGCAGCTGCACAGAGGTCACAAGCATGGGATAGTTCAGAGGATTAATCCCCTCTGGATTCATATTCAAGACAGTCAAGTCTCATACTTTAAGCATCTAATTTTGAGAGATCCCCCCCTAAAAATGAGCATATTCATAGTTAAAATAGAGAAATGAATATATTCAATACATCCAGAAAAGCTGCAGGCCTTCAATTTAGGAAAAGCAACGTTCAGGGTATGGATTCCAACAAGCAAACTGTCATTCCAGGGAGTCATACTGGGATCAGCAAGGGAGGAATGGGAGAGCCACCAATTCTTTGTGATGCTTCATTTCTGTGTTTAGACACTTCCACACCAGCAAATCAGTAGTGCTGCCACACTGCAAATAATAACTAACATTAACAGCAGAACTCATATGTTTGTGTTCCCTCATGTGCTGATCATAAACCCATTTAAGGATGTTTTCAACTCTGAAAACACTAGAAATTGTTTCTAACAACAACAACAAAATCTTTTAAAAATTTGACGGTTTTAAACACTGGAAATTTAGTGGGATAAATGTAGAATAAGCACAGACTCCAGGACACTGACTCAATAAGGTACATTCAAAGAGCAGCACAATGACATCTTCTCAAGTCACTCAGACTTTGGAGGACAAAGTGTTCGCCTTGGTCCAGAAGTCTTGCTTGTGTTGTTGTATGTCAATTATTTGCATTAGGGCAGCTTCAAGAGGGAGAAGACTGTATTTATAGTGCCTTTGTGGGACTGAGCAGTTCTTGTGAACTAAGTCTAATTTGCATTTCTAACATAGGTGATCAGAAGTTATCTAGGACACAGCAGAGTGTTTGAGCAGTTTCAGCACTTGAAGAAAACCAGCTTCACCTCACCGAGAGAAAACACAGCAAGTGTCAAAACTGAAGCACATTAAAAACTTTCTGAGGGATCAAACTGAATGAGCATGTTGATGAAATTAAATTCCCAAAGTTTTGCCACGGCCACCCACCCAGCCACGATTTTGTGTCTGGCATCACACACTTAGAGGACAGTTCCTACTAAAACTGAGCTGGTTGAAAACATTCCTGCTCACTATAGGGGATTAGACTAGATGACCTTTAAAGGTCCCTTCCAACCCAAACCATTCTATGCTTCTAAGATACATAAATAAATGGCAAAGCGTATGAGGTCAAGGCAAAAGAGTCTAGCAAAGATACCAAGCAAATGTAGCTTTTTATGCTGTTCAAAGAATCCATGCATTATTTGGATATTTGCTGATGCTTTTGTTATTTGTCATTGCTCATTGACACACTCAGGCCATTATTTTTACTCAGTGGATCAATCCTGTACAGGCTAAAAGCATTCGCATGGTTTAGCAGTGGGCTTGGTAGAGCTGGGTTAATGGTTGCACTCAATGATCTTCAAGGTCTTTTCCTACCTAAATGATTCTGTGATTCTGTAGTTTCTAATCAGGTAACTGGTTAGCTGCAGTTAGTCTGACCAGGGTGTTCTATTTCATTTCCAGCTCAACCAGACAGAGCTCACCACAGCAGGAGCACTGCCCTGCACTCTCTGCCACTGGTTTCTGCAAAAAAAGTGGGGTTTGCAAGGAAAAAAAGTTCAGTTGTTAATTCCAAGTCTGCTCTCCAGAGATATTTAAGCCAGTGAAACTCACAGTGATCGATGTTAAAGCAAGAGGGAAATCTGGGCTAAAATGTCCTTCCAGCACTTGTTCTAGAGTGGATTTCCCCAGCTATTGCCCAAAGATGCTGGAATGACAGAAATATGGGCAAATGCAGCTGTCTGTATTCCCCTGGTTTATGTGTCACCACAAAATCTGCAGACTAATAAACCTGGTAACCTCACCAGCGGAAAATCCCCCTGCAAGGGCAGAGGGCTGAGGGCAGGGGCTGTGCTGCCAGGAGGGCTGGGGAAGGTCCCTGAGCACCAGGGGAGAGGATCAAGGATGCAGAAATTCCCTTTGCTGACAAGTTCACCCCCAGTAAGTTTGCAGATGACACCAAGATGGGTGGGAGTTGTTCTGCCTGAGGTCAACCCAATGATCTTAAGGTCTCTTTCAACCAAAATGATTCTATGATTCTAAGTTAAGGGGCAATACAGCAGCTAGAAGAGAAGAGGCAACTCTGCAGCTGCTATTCCGTCCCCTCACTGGAGGCTCATCACAAATTTGGATTCATCACCTTCAAACCAGGCAGCCCACAGAGCACAATGGGAGGAGGAAGGGTGGGCTGGACAAGGTGGCCTTCCACAGGCACATATTTAAAGGTTCCAAGAGAACTAAATACAAAAAGTGATGTTAAAAAGGTTACTTGTGTACCATTTGACTCAAAAGTCACATCCCTACTCTCTTATTAACTTGTTTTTCTGCATCATATACCTCCTGAAAAAGAATTTGGAGGAGGAAGCTAATTCCAGCCCAGTTCTTGTGTAACAGAAGTTGCAGCAAGATGATTCAAAGGGGTTCCACTCACAGCACCATGTGTTTGAATTGGCAGACCAATAAATTTTGATGAGTTTTAATACCAATTACTGTTTTGCTGTTGGGACTTTATAGAGAGATGTAACAGAACAACTACTCAGAAGTGAACATCATCATCTAGTTAGATAACCAGTTCAAACCACCACCCTGTGTTTTGTGAGGGGGGGAAAAAAAGAAGAAAATTAATATTCTTTTTACATGGAGCTTAAAATAAAGTGTAATTTAAGAAGATTAACTGACAATTTAATTGATTGATCCAAAGATTGTTTTAATTTGCAAATAATATCCTAAATGTCATGAAATCTCTAAAGCAACATGCAAGCTATTCTGAGTCCAAAAATAATAAGCTATTGATTCTTTTGTTATGAAATCACTTTGTAGGTTGGAAATATACCTTTGGGCCACAATGTATTACATGAGCAAATTACAGTACCTGATGCTGACAATAAAGAAATGACAGCAAACTTTTTCTCATTAAAATCTAGGCTGGAAAAAAATGTCAAAACTAACTTTTTTCCCTTCCCCCAAAAACAGATAAATAAATAAATAAATGCTGCTCCCTTCCATACCATATTTCTAAACAGATATCAATTCTGCATGTCAAACCTGATAAAATGTGTCCTGAAATTCCCAGAATCCATTTTCTACTGAATCCAAACCATCTGTGTCTGTAGACTAGAAATCTCTATTTATCTATACATAGGTATATGGGTTTAGAGAGTTCAACAAATGCCTAAATCCACTTGGGAGGCTGAAACTGTCAAAATCAGGTGGCACATAAATGACTTGGGCACCTAAAACTGAAGTGGTCCAGTTGACAAAGCCACTGAGAACTGAAAACTCTCCTTCAATTCCAAGTCTGAATATACTGCACTGTAAAAGTCAGGAAGAATAACTTGAATATGTGGAATTGGTTCAGTTCAGCCATCTCAGAGCACCAAAACCTCTCAGCTCATGATCTTAGGCCACCTTTCAATCAGTAATTAGGACAGTTTAAGCACAAAGTAAAGCAAAATGGAAGCCTGAGCTTAGAGTACTGTACAAAGCCTAAAATTTAAACTGGAGTCACACAATACCATCATTGTGACATTTTTTCCTTAAAAATAGAAGCTTTGTGCAAAAAAAAGCCTTCAAGGCCTTTGTCCAGACATAACTAGCGACTACCTCAAATAGCCTCAAGGAAAAATAAAGAATACAGCATCAGCCCCTGAAAGTTAAGTTGTGGTCCAAGGACAAAGCAGGACATGAAATGTGGTATCCTTGTCTTCTGAACTTTATCAGCATGGTGTCTCAAGGCTCATTCCACCAGCCAAAATGGAAAGGCACTGCTGCTATAGACACTGAGGATGGAGATCATGGCACCCAACAACTCTCCCCTCAGCCCAGCCCTTACTGTGGTCCAAACTTTCATCCTCCTCAGTCCAATTTATCATGGAGATGAGATGTTCATTTTCCACACCTGAGTTCCCAATGGTACCCAACCCTCCCCAGGGTCCAGCCACAGCTCCCACCAAACACTTGTGCTTCTCCAAAATGTTGGTTTTGTAGGGATATGGGCAGAGAGCAGAGGAAGAACAAGGCTGATGTCACACAAAACAGGGTCTGGATGAAGATCTAAGGATTTTGCCTGTGGGTGGAGAAGTTGCCTAATTTTTTTTCTTCCCCTGGTAGAGGCTGAGCTGCCTCATTCTCTGATGTGTGGTGGCTCTAGCCCTGAGCAGCAGCAAGGTTTGCAAAGGACTCAACCTTGTACACCAAGTATTCCTACTGGTGTTGTCAAGCATAAGTTAAGTGGAACAGTGTTCAGCCCTGAATTTACAGATGATTTGTTTGAAAAGTAATGCAAAATTGAAGAATTCTGTCTTTTGAATACAGAAAACAGAATATAAAAAGACTTGATCAAAACTTGCTGAGGTGCCAAAGGGGACCAGAATATATTTCCTGAATATAGATTGCAGCGTTCCAGGTTTCCTATTCATTAATTGCTTGCTTTTCTTGAGGTTTTTAAGAGTTTCACGTCCATTGTGGAATTACCTTATAAACTGCCTTTCTTCACTGAACAGCTAAAGGTCAATTATTATAAATGCAACGCCAAATCCATTGTATCCACCCATTGTTTCTAGTTCCTGCAAAAGACTATAAAGACTTTGCCCATAAAGACAAACCTCTCGAACCGCTTCAGGCCTCAAATTAAAAATTATTCCCGTTTGTGCTGATTACCAAGGGACATTTGGAGGATCCCCAGCCATCGGGGGACATTTCCATACAGCCTGTCACGTTAAGGTGAAAAATTCGCAAGGACAGTCTCGCCATCTGTCATCAGCTCGCTTGGGTGACACCAGGACCGGGCTGAAATGGCCAACAGGCCTCATGCATAACAAAGCCCTTGCACTTTTGCTTTGTTTAGATTTTGACCTGGGCAGATAATCCTTCAGGAGGGGGGGGGGTTGTGCTTTGCTACTTCTGTTTTTGTATTATTATTTTTCTTACACGGTGACCATCTCGGCGCTGCCTTTTAAAGGGAGAGCATCCATCCATCTAGAAAATAAATGTAAAGAGCTGCCTCTGTGTTACTCCTCTGCCTAAACAACTATGTTGCAGGCTGGAGGTATTTTATTAACAGCGCCACGTTTTATGAAAGCTACTGCAAACCTGCTTTTCTAAACTAAGGGGCTTTTGCCTAGTGACACAGTCACTTCATTTAAACTGTAAATCGCGGCGGCTGTGAATGCTTAATACACTGTCAAGATTTGTTGCTAACAGTCTTTCATTAAATGGATAATCTAAAAGCAGACAGCAATCTAGAAAAGGGAAAAATAGCACCTTTCTGCAGCTTGACAAAACCATGTGAGCCTGTTTGTATAGTCACTCACGGAACAAGGGCCATTTCTCATAGCAGAAGTCAAAGATAAACTGTTCTTACCGTGATGTCAAGCACCACTTAAGACTTGCAAATACAGTTTCCTCCTACAATAGGTGCCTCTCCAGCCTATCAGTTTGTAGCTGACACACTTGGAGCATTGGTTAGAGGAACTAAGAATAAAAAGTTGGGAAAATCAGCTCCTGGGAAATGTTATCCTGTCAGTTATCTTCCTCAATGGCTGGAAAATAAAAGACTAATAGAATGCTCATCCCAGAGCCTGGGAAGTTCAACAGCTACCAAAATTGTCAGGAACAGCCATTGTTAGAAACAAGTGAATGGATGAAGGGAAGAATCAATGAATATAGGATGGGGACATCCCTTCTGTCATCGAAACAGGATCCTCTAGGTTTTATTTCATCTTCAACACACACAATATTCACAGGTATAGGGGCAAGCCTTCAAACAATGCATCATACATATCTAGACTTATTCCTCTTATAATTGAGGACATTTGGTGGTTTTCAGCACACCCTTATATTTTAGTAATAAACCAGGGCTTTTAATTACAAATGAAGTCAACTCCTTCCTCTGCAAAGACAAGCTCTGCTGATGCTAAAGGGAATTACACTAAATTTTGCGGGACAAATAAATCCCTTGAGGTCCACTCCTCCTCTCCCACCTGCATCATGCACAATATATCAGGAATATGGAATCACTTAAGCATGGGAGGGATCCCTCCTTGTTCTATATTCCACTGAGCATGGGTGCTCACAAACAAACAGCCATTTATTATTCCATTACTGCCTTACATTCTGAAGGGATTACCTCTTTAATCAAATTTCCATACAGAAAATAGAATCTGTAAAACCACAGGCAGGACAAACTGAGTACAAAACCCTGGTGATCTGTGAACCCCTGAGTTCCTGCCTTCTACTGAGCTGAGGACCTAGGAACAGAGAATAAAAAATCATCTGATACAGATTCTCCTGATTATATTCATCATACACAAGTCACCTTTACAAATTTTGAGGTATAAATACAGTTTTATGTACTCCTGCCAAATCAAAACTAAATTTTTGGGTTCCACAGGTAAATATTTGGTGGCAGTTCCAGATGATAAATCTAACAAGTAAAGGATTCTACTTCTTGGGGCATTTCTGTAAAAAGAAGTAAGAGAAGGAATTCGGGAGTCTCTGAGTTTTAGATATTATTATATTCAGGAAAAAAGATATTTCAACCTCATCTTGTAGGAAAGCAACAAATCTTGATCTCCAAAAGACAGCAAGGCATAATTTAGTAGGTGTGTCGATGCCCCTCCAGAAATCTGCTGCTTGATTTAATAACTTTCTTCCAATCGTAGCATTGATCCCAAGAAGTTTTTCCTTTGTATTTTGTTAATGAACATTAATAAGCATTTTCTGAAAGCACAGTTAAATCTGGCAAGCAGCCTTTAAACCCAAAATAAAGAGTACACTTCAATAGTAAACATTTACTTGGGGTTGGAAGGGAAAAAGAGTAATTTATAATATATTAAGTAGTATAAATTTAAGGAGCCTTTAAGGCCAAAGTAGAGAGTACACTTCAATAGTAAACTTTTACTTGGGGCTGGGAAGGGAAAAAGAGTAATTTATAATATATTAAGTAGTATAAATTTAAGGAGCCTTTAAGGCCAAAGTAGAGAGTACACTTCAATAGTAAACTTTTACTTGGGGCTGGGAAGGGAAAAAGAGTAATTTATACTATATTAAATACATTTCCTCTCACTGTCATCTCTCTTGTTCATAGCTTTGGTGTTTGCACAACCATGTCTCAAAGAAGTATTTTTGCTGATGATACATAGGCTAAATTCCTTCCAATTTGCACTTTTAAATGAAAATTTGAACTGCTAAGACAGTACAGGAGCTAAGAAATGCACATTTCCACGCTGCCTTAAAAGCAGGAAAATGATAGATTTTACAAGCTAAGTTTCCAATAAATGAGAAGTTAAATTTAGCTTCAGTGCAACAGTCTGATAAAAAAAAAAAAATAGATAACGATGTTCCAATATATCAAGATTCAGATTAGTGAGTGTAAGGAGTAAATCTTTCCAGGGCTGCAAGCGCTGGGCCTGGGTATCATGTTAGCATTTGTGACATCTGGAGCTGTGATTTCCATGCTCTAAAACAAAATTACAAGATTGATTTAGCTATTTTCACTTAAGTATAGGGCTCCCTTTCCCTCTGCCTGGCTTGTAGAAACACAAACAGCCCTATCACAAAACAATTGGCAGTTTTCATTGTCTTGCTAATACCGCAGCCACTTCTTCCTGCAACTTCACAGACTTTTGCCATTTGTAATTCATTAGCATTTGCACTGACAATTTTTTTTCTGCCTCATTATTTTTGTATGAAAGATATTTTATTTTAAAAGCTCTCTAGTGAATTTTTTCTTTCTGTTGACATTAAACCTGTCTGGTAAAGAACATACCTTTACCTCATGGAAAAGATCACACAATAGTGTCTATATAAAATCTATGAAGATATTAAAGACCTGAAAGTTCTCTATATAGAACTTCTTATAAAACTCATTAATAAAGGTATTTGGATAATATAATTTCAAAAAACTAAGACTAGTTTTCACGGTCAGCAGAGCAGCGATAGCAGAGAGATGTTTCATAAGAATAAAATAAAATCTATAGCAAATAATAGTTAGGAAGGCTGAGGGGGAAAGTACAAGAGAGTTTGAAGAAATATGGGAGATATTTAACTATTCAAACACATGCAGTTGATGGAAACTCTAAGAAAGTGCTGTAAAAGTGGTTGGTTTATTTACCAGTCACTTGTCACCACTATTTGATTGCATCACAAGCAGGAAAGGCAATTTTGTGGCTAAAGAGATCGGAGTGTTTATGACAAGCTATTCTTTCTGAAGTACTCAGCAAGGACTGGCAATTTTCTTTTGTGGTTTGAGCAAGGAGAGACCTTCCATTTAACCTCTGAATCCCAGCTAATCCTCCAGTGACACTATGCAGGACTTGAGGACCAGCAGGCAGAGGTGCCAGAGCTTCGCCCTGGGAATAGGGCTGGGCTCTTACTGCCAAATCTCACCCTCCAGTTGAACCTGGGAGGGTCACTGGTTGAAGACAGACATGAAGGGCTGGCCCTAGCTGTGTTTGATATGCAGTTGATAGTAGCTGCAGGTACATAAAGACACACCTGGACGCATAGATGGACCTTGTGTCCAGTTCTGGGCTCCCAGGTCAAGAGAGACACCCTGGGCACCCTGCTCTGGGTGACCCTGCTTTGGCAGAGGCTGGATGAGATGATCTCCAGAGGTCCCTTCCAACCCCTACCATGCTGGGATTCTATGATTCTATGACCTTCAAAGGCTCCATTCTGGGAAATTACATAACCGTGTATTACATGTCCTCCAAAGACATAAGAACACAGTACCTATATACAGTTAACCACATACTTATTATTTTTTTGGCAGAGCTGGAATGAAAATAACAAATTCTGTAGAATTTTGGAAGCCTCCTTCCAGCCACTGAATGATAAATCCCACTTATGGCACATTTGCTGAATATATGAAAATACTTACAATCTGTTATTCACACTTTCAGTCAATTAAGCTATTTAAATGATTTGTTTTAATTTCATTCCCGAGCCTTCCAAATTCTGTTGTCTGGTGTTTGGTCCAAATAAAGACAGATACTTTATTTGTTAAATCTATTTCTTGCTCTCTAAACAGGACAAATGGTGACTTGCTCAGGTTTATTTGTGGAAAGAGCTGAAATGCAGAATTCTTCCAGGTAAACAGTGAATAAGAAGAGTGTAATGGTTCAGTATGCCATTAAATAACAATTATTTAATTTTCTTTCTTTCAAAAGCACTGATTTTGCTAAATTAATGCTTGCTGCTTATTTCTACCCTAGACTATCAACTGAGCTATAACTTCCTGAAATGCTCCATGAAATTAGCTACTATTTCTTATTTTTATGTCATATTACACTATTAAAAGAGGTGGTGATTTTTTTCATTATTTCTGATTGCCTTTTTAAGCATTTCCTGAAATTACGTGGCAATTTTTTTTTCCTCTGCACTGTCGTATGGAATGGTGGCAAAGCTTCTCAAAGGCATTTTAATAGGTGGAAGACATTGTATGCAACCATAGTTTTGGGTACTAATGGTAAAATGAGCTTATTTCTAAGCACTGAGTATATATTTCTGAGTACTATTTAAGCACAAACCTTATCTCTACTACAGAACAAATTTGTCTTGTCACTTGTAGAGTCTCAGGTGCCTATAGAAAGTAAGACTTGTGTATTGAAGGTTAATATAATGCAAAACCATTCATTTTTTAGATAAAAGCACAACCCTGGCTGCTGATATAGTTGTTTTTAGGACCTCCTTGCTATGGTTCATCACATTTAAGCCCTGTTTATGCCTACACTTGCTTATGTATCTCCAAGGCCACTTGAGCATTGTGGTTGATACAACAGCAATGCTACATCTATCATTTAAAAAATGAGAAGGTAACAAGGCTGAGACTCAAACTTGGCCATACCACACAGGAATGGTCTCTAAATCTTTCTGAACAATAAAAATAGAAAAATGAAAATGCCAAGCAGAAGTTGCAAGCTGTCTCCATAGGGCCGTAAACACTTTGCCAACATGGATTTTCTTCTCACAGAAGGGAAAAGGAGCAATTCCAAGGCGTGGCTGAAGAAGTAGATACGTGCATCAGGAAGGACAGATGGGGCTAGATCTTGCCTCAAGGCTAAGAAAGCAGCTTAGAGGGAGGGGAGCATAAGGATGACTCCCTGGGAGAAGATCATCACAGTACTTTGTGGGACTGACCAGATTTCTTCTCCTTCCAGAACTAACCATTGGCATGAACCCAAATCCTGAATAAGAGCCCTGAAAATGAAGGAAGGTGCAGAACTTTGAGAAGTTTAACATCAGATCTGATGGAACGGGGCTACCAGGGCTTTTCTTCATCACCTTAAACCTTGTAAAGTGTGTCGCAAAGGAATTTTTGCGTTTACTTCCATTCCTCATTAAAATACATCTATAGGAATCTATGTGGTTAAAATTTTCTCAACGCTTGCTGTTCTTGGGGAAGATCCAGTCCAGGGAGCATTTCCAAGACTCTCAGGTATGGCCACATCAGTTAAAGCAAGGCTTTCCTCAGAAAGCAATAAAAATATTGTCTGGGAGGGCCAAAGCAGCAGAGGAATACATCTGATGTAGCACCTAATGTCTGCTTTCCAGTGGGGAAAGGAGATTAACTGTAAGAGAAAAGGGAACCACACAATGAAAACCTGCAGATTGGAGCCTGTAGCTCTTTGCCTTCGTTGCCAAGCCATGTCCCAACCCATGTCCTATTTCTATTGAGGTTTTCCACACAGAAACCACAAGGGAGGAAACATCCTGGCAGAAACCTCCCTGCAAGATGCTCTCCAGGACCAGTGGGTTTGGAGCTGGTGACTCCATGCCCTGCTCTAAAGGGAGGATGATAACCACCAGACCTTGCTCAGGAAGCCTGTGGCATTCCCCCTCCTAGGTGTTTGCCCTGCGGAAGAAAGCTTCCCCAATGAAAAGGAAGGTGAAATGGGGCATCTCTATCATTCTTTTATAAAGCCACTGAAGATTATTATCCGTTACGCTTTCCAGAGCCCAGCACAATGGTGCCAGGCTGCACTCTGAATTAAATAAAGCATTCACTTCTTAATCAAAACAGGAATATATGCCTCGACTTTCACTAGAAAGCCTAACAATGTGGACAAAAGAAGGCTGAGGCAAAGCCTGAATAATTCTCCTAACAAGGCAAAATAGTTGCATCTAGTTGCAATAGAGACAATTAAATACAAGCTCTCTCATGTCAGGCAGGCAAATTGTTGGTCAAAACCCAGAGCTTTAAAGTTATTTTCAGTAATATCCCACAAATCCACATCCCACTATTTTACTACTTAAGTAGAGGAGAGGCTCAAGCACTCTAATATAATTCTCTTGTTACTTTATTACTTTCCCATGTGAAATTGGGGGACGCAACAGGAGTACCAGCAATTATGTAGAGTAGGGTTATTCATCCCTACATGTTTTTCCTCCTTAAAACTGGCTAAGTCCTTTCCAAAAATCGGTTCCTAAGCATAAAATGCCTTGAGCAGCTTTAATTTCAGGGAAGAGCAATAAATCATGTTAATACAAGAAGCAATATTTGATTACTCTGCACTACCCTGTAGCCCCTTTACAATTATAATCCTTTACACTCTTATCAATGAATACATCACTCCTAACTCTAACCCCTCAATCACCCTCTCCCTCATCCGTGCTCCTACCATTTGGCAACAAACCTCCTACTATTATTTAATATTAAATTATATGGCACACATCTGATGGTGATAGCCATGTGATAAATGGCATTTATCATGCAACTTTTAATGCAGCTGCATTAATCATCCCTCTCCTTCACTCTGCCCACTAATCCATCTCTGTCCAGGACTTCTCAGGCCCATCCAAACCCTGAAGGAGATTTGAAGAGGGATGGTTAAAATCAGGACCCTTTTCCAAACGTGGAGTTTCATCACAGGAATCACGGTGTCCCAAAGCTCAGCACAAATAACTTTAAGTCTATGAAGGGTTTAAGGGGGTGTTATCTCGTGAACCATGAGACTCCTTGAGGCTAAAGATGAGAGACTTACATTTTCTGTTGTTACAAGGCACTTCATCTCTAGCCCAAGGTTATTATCCGTGGTCCTGGACATTAAAAGGGAAACATTTGATGTTTGTAAAATAGGTGTTTCTAAAAGTCTTTAAAATGTCTCTGCTGCAGTTTTCATTCCCTCCTAGCTATCTAAAGAGGGGCTTCTAATATTGAGCTAAGAAATACTGACCTCATAAGCTATAGGAATGCCAAAGAAGGAACTGGAAAGCATTTTAGAATTCTCCAGGACACTTTAAAATATGATATTTATGAATTATTTGTTCCATATGCTGTCTGTGTAATGGTACAGGACAGCAGACACGTTTTATTAGCATCCACTGGACATAAGCTGCCACATCTGCCTTTGTTGACTTTATTCCACACCATTAAATGCTCTCTTTTGCTTTGAACCCAATTCATAAACATTTATTTGGAACCAAAACTGATTTTTAAAAGAATGTTAAAGTCTTTTCAGAAAAAGTTACTGAAGTTGAAAGTGTTTTATGAATCTACACCAGCATCACCAAACTGCTGTGTGAGAAATTAGGTGTGAAAGCAAAGAGAAAGAACTAGGTAAGAATCAGAAAAATCATTGAACAATTTTTTTTCCAAAATAAAAAGAAATGTGTTTATCCAATTAAAAAACTTTGTACTAGGAAAGTCCTTTCAGGTGTATTGTTAACTCACAAAAATGTTAGACACAGAAAATGATGCATTTATGACACAAATATTATTGATGAGCTCCAAACCATCTTCCATATTTTTGGAATAACTCAGTAAGACACCTGGAATATCATCAGTCACAGCAGCTGGGAATGCTTCTGCCATTAGAACTAAACATATGGGCAAGTGTTTTGTTGGATGGGGATTTATAAATTCTGTGGATCTGTGGAGTTAAATTATTTCTTTTTTAGGCATTCTTACAGCCATAGCTGAAAGGCTGCTCTTGAAATCTTGTCTGTAACAGTTACCAAGCCATTACAGAACACTTTCCTCTGTCACAGGTGGTATTTTTGCTGACCACTCCTCTCTGACTTACTCCCAATTTGCTGTTCTCCTCCTCCCTGATTTCCTTTTCTCCCCTCTGGCGTTTTCCCAGTGGCTCCCCAGCGATCGTCGAATGGTGGGACTGAAAACCAGACCCTGGTCAGCTACTAAAGTGCCTTCCCCTCATCCTCCTACTCTCTTCCTCTCACCATCGTAAGCTAAAACCAGGAAGTTATTAACATTTTGAGTGCAGATTCACAGGGAAGAGGGAGCTAAGAGGACCCAGAGGAGCAATTGCACCACTGCCCTGGCCCTGCCTCACAACCCCCTCTTTACCCTCCTGTCACCTTCCCTTGCTGTCATGGGAACGAACATCCCAGTGTTTGGAAGAGATTCCTGTATATTGGGATTCACAAGTCTCAGGAGGAGACTTGGGCTTCTTCACCTCCCCACTGCTCAAGTACTTTTCCATCACAGTCTTCTCACACACGTCCATTTCCATCATCTCACACATGTCCACTGCCACCCCCCCTTACATCAGTTGTGGGTGGCAATGCAGCTTATTTAAATCACATTTGTATCATGTCTCAGAACTGCAGATATGACTCTCCAGATATAGTTCCCCTTAAGATGACACTTATTGCCCACTTCTGTTCCTACAAACTCTTCTAATCTTTACTTAACTACTGGTCCTGATGGTCTGATGCCTGTTAGGTCAGGCTGCATTTTGCCATCAGGTCCAGATAAAATACCAGATTGTCTCAGCAAAATTAAAATATTAGGCAAGCAGTGGAGAGGAAATCTGGTGACCGGGATGAGGGAGTTAATAGAGACCATGGGAAAAGGGTTCATTTGAACCCCAGACTTTTCAAGGTCTGAAATCCATGCTAAATGCATCTGGAACTAAATACGGAGCAATTCAAATTATACTGCTGGTTAACCACTCTCCAGCAGCTCAAAGGACTGACTTTCTGCTCCTCAAGGATTCCCCCCAAAAAAGAGATAGGGAATTAAAAAGCAAACAAGCAAAACCCAAATGCCAAACCCCCAAATATTCACTTCCCCTCTTTTCTAAACACAAGAGAATTAGCTGTTGTCCTGATACATAATGGCCACTCACAGCCTTCATCATGTGAAATCACTTCAAAAAGAATTAACAGATTTAACTATTAAAAAAGAAACAGCTTCAAAGCTTTACCAACAGCAGGAGACCTTCTCTTTAATTGGGAGCATATATCTGAGAAAAACTAAAACTGTTCAATAAAAAACAGATTTTGAAACTGCCTAAATATCGACAGGATTGAATTGGAATGACTAATATTCACACTGCTCGTCGTTCTGAGGCTACAAATCCTAATCAAAGCTCCATGTTCTGTTCATTATTGTTGTATATTAGAACCAACATGGTGCCTGGACTCCCACTCGCAGAACCAGACCCCTCCTGTTTGCCCAGTACAAATATCTCCATCCCCAGAATCTTGCTGGAGACAACAATGAGATAAGTGGGAGAACATATGGAAAGAGTCAGCGTGACAAGTGGCAGCCCCAGGTTTGGCTCCAGACTCACTATTTGCAAATTATGGAGAATTATCAATGTTTTCTCCTTTTCATCTACTACCCCACCCTTTGTAGCAATAACAGGAGGTATCATTAGCAGGTTAGAATCCTCTCCTCGCTTGAATTTATCATCCAGGGATAAGAAAGAGACAATGAACCTCATGTCATTGTCTTTATAAAAAGGTTTTGCTGAAAATTCCCAGGAAAGAAAGCAAGAGTGGAGATGATAAAAACAAAGGGGGATCAATTTTTATGTGGGATAAAAGATTGATTCCTGCAATTACGGGAAGTGCGAAGTTTATTGGAAGAACACTCCAGTTAAATGTATTTTAAACGCTCTGTAATATAAAGTGTAAACTAACACACAAATGAAAGCAGTTTCATTGTACTTAAATAAATAGCTCCAGCTTCATCCTTTAAGTCAACCGGATTTCAGGTTACCTTAGGGAGCCTGGAATTAGGAACCACTGATGTTTTAGAGCTATGGGCTTACCTAGTTACACCGGGACAAATCAAATGCATGAGGATGAAATTGCACATGGATAAATCCCCATGAGGACCCAAGAACAATGCAGGATGTTTCAAGCAATACAACCTCAACCTCTGTTGATAGGAAATATGCTTTTTCTATGTGAAATGTATCCCAGGAAAATAAATCATTACGAAAATAAAGACTTATTCTATGGAACAATCACAACGAAACCCACTTAATGAGATCTCACAGCGAGAAGAAAAGTTGCCATATTCCACTTCAGTCAAAACATGCCAGCCAATCATGAAAAGCTATTAAAGAAGATGAAAATTGGGTCTTTTTATCCCACTGTATCTCTGAAAGCTGACATTCCTTTCTCTTCCATTTTAGGGAGCAGAGAGGAAAATTAGAGGTACCTAACTCTGCATAAAATTGGTGAAAAAGATGAAAACCTTAGAATTTTCTGGGAATCTGCAAAATAGAAGACAGGGAAATACTCTTATGATCGTGCTATTGTTGGCAGCACTGTTAATCATAGTTTTATTAACATATTAGCAGCGTGGCTTTCAGCTTCAGAAGTGAGAGGATTCTAACTTCCCCTTCAGGCAACAATTGAGGAAAAATAATTAAATGTAAATAAATTAGTAATGTAAAAGGATTTTGTCTTGTACTTAAGTAAGGACACTGTGAATTTTTCTCTCTCTCTTTTTCTCCCACCCCCCAATTAAGGGTTTGTATCTCCTCTAAGAGTAGCCTCAATTAAGTTTTACCTGACCTTAGCACAAGCAGCACCACTGACTACAGCTGGGACTGAAGTGGGTGGCATTATTCATGTGCTTAACATGAAAAATAATAGTTTTTTCAACTGTGTTGTGACTATCTACAGCAGCAGCCTTGATTTAGGTTGTTACTGGTCTGCCTTCTTTAAGTTATGGTGGAGGAAAGTGCGTATTTCCTAGCTCAGCTCCGTGCAACTCTAGAGAAACACATGAGACCCTTTGGCATGAGAAATTAAAGCCACCACTTCAGTAACTAGTTTAATATTTGGAGCTCTGAAGCAAGGCAAGTGTGAGGAGGTGGCAGCCAGCTCTCTGCAGGCACAAATTCCCAGACCTTGTTGCTTCTGCTCATGCCTGTGTCCTGATCAGGACAGTGAGTCAGTCAACTTCAAAGGACCAAAGCAAGGGCAGACCCTTGCTGGGCTCCTGCTCTCTCCACACAGCCCCGTAACACTGGTGTGTGATGGAAGGGGAAAAAATGACATCAGCCTCTCAGGAGCACCTCCAAGGGCTGTCACAGTCGTGTCCCACCTCTCTGTGGCACAGCTTAGCTTTATCCTTTAGTTTTAAAGGCTACTTTGACCTTTGGAGGACAGCAGTGAATCTCTGGGACAGTTATAGGGGTTTGGAAGGCTAAATTGTCCACCCTTGAAAATCTTTTGTTTCAAGCTCAGAGATGCTTATGCTTCTGAGATGTCTGCATGAGAGCAGTTTATTGCACAAGGTGGATAAATGACATTTTCAGCCTGGTTCCAGGAGAGGAGCATATTCCTTGTGTTCAGCTCTGCACAGTGCCCAGCGCCTCCTGCCTTAACCCTTCTTCATCTTTATCACCACATAAAAATAGAGCCTCTCAGCTGTGCAGCTGTAGGCAGGCAGCCTAAGTGACAGCCCAGCAGGAAGAACAGCCTTTATTTGTCACCCAAAGTTAATGGCGTCAATTCAGAGACCCCCTCCCTCCTTCCTGCCTCTCTCCTACAAAGAGGACTCAAGGCCCTGATTAATATGCAGCCCTATTAACTCTAGTGGCTCTAAGGAGGTGGTGACTGAAGGGGAAAATTAATGACCTCCTGTCCAGGACTTGCCCCTTATTTGAGAGGTGAAATAAAAACTGCAGGCTGAGAGGAAGCAGAATTATTAAATATTTCATCGTAAACTGGTGCAGTAAACACTTGCCAGAAACGGCAGCTTTGATAAAATTCAGTTTTCACTCCTCTTGTTTAATTCATCTTTGTTTGGTACCGTCTCAGTCAAGTTGTTGCTTCTTTTACCCTCATCACTCAAACCTCAAGGATAGAAAATATATATATTTTTTTGTCCATGCTCTAGAGGACTGGGATTTTTTGGTAATGTCACGTCAATTAGGAAATAAAAGAGATTGTAGCCAAATAATATCTATCTAAAAAGCACTATTATAAGCAATGATAAATGGAAGGCACGTGCTATTATAACTCTTTTACAGTATCCTTAAACCAGTGTACCCTTAGCATTTTTGATTTTATGCTTGATGTTAACTCTACCTCTCATACAATATGTTGTTCCCACCAAACAAACTTATCCAATTTTTTTTTTTACTCTGTCTCTGTCTGAAACCAAAGACTGAAAGAAATTTGCAAGGAATATTTTATTGCTAAATGGCCTTCCTTCTATTAACTGCAGTATCAAATGCTCCTCCTGCCTCTGCTCTCAACATTGTGGTTGTCTGGGCTAACCAGTCCCATGTCAGAAATATCTTCACAGAAGTACAGGAGAGGGTTGCAGCCCCTTACCCATCTATCTCCAGACACTGTGATGCAAAGCAAAGTCAGATTTTCCTCCATGTAAAGTTAAATCTCTATTTTTTCCCACACAAACCTTAGTTCTCCTCATCCTGCCTGTTCTCTTGTCACACACTTAGAATCATAGAATTGTTTAGGTTGGAAGAGACCTTTAAGTCCAACCCTTAATGCACTATAATTGATTAACTTGGAATAATTAGCACATTTGAAACTTAGAATAGACATTTCTTCTATGGACTTCTCCAGGAATAAATCACAGTCACTCACAATATAGCCACAATAATCTTCACATACAACCAAGCAATCTCTGCCTACCTGGCAATTAATTGCCTTGCAACAGAAAATCAATACACACCTACACTAAAAAGGGTGACATCAGCTCTTCCATCCTTACCTCAGCTCCACCTCATGCCAGGATTCAGCTGGGTGGGATATTCCCAAGCTTTTCCCACTTCCAAATTACAACCCAGCTAGGAAAAAGCTTTATATTTGCTGTTACCTCACTGCAATTTTGTTTGGCACCTACACCAGGCAGCACTGTTGACTGTACTGATAATTGATAATCATCAATTATCCTTGGTTTAGGCCAGTCTACTTTTGCTTCTCTAGAAGTCTCAATTTATTTTGCTTCATTCTAAAATAATGGAATGAAGGGAGAATTAAGCATATGTCATAATTCAGAGATACTCAATGGTGCCAAGCTTTAAAATATCAAATACCAAACACTTAATAAAATAATTGTTTAGAGTCAAATGGGTATTTTGGGACTAACTTCAGGTAAGACTTCCGTGGTCACCCTTCATTTACCTGTTTGCTTAGGCTCCCAGGCAATAATAAAGCAATTTAAATACAGTGATGTATGTAACTCTACTGATACTGATCTCCTTGGTACACTTTAAAGAACTGCATCACGAGTCTCTAAATCCTTATGTTTTTCTTCCAACCTTTTTATTAATGAAGGGAAATAGAAAAAGCTCAACTAACACATGAAAACAGATATCCCCTTCTTCTTATACATTCATGTAATATCCCATTTTCATAAATGATTAATTTTCTCTCCCACTTCAGCTAACAATATGTGCTGGTGAGCTGAGTCCTCTCCACCTTGAGATGTGGTGTGAGGAGAACCAGCTTTGATAAGTTTTAATGCTGCTTATAAAGGGGTTGGTCTGGGAGAGGGAGGGAAAGATTTCTGCTCCAATTTCTGCTACATAGTCTAAACAAGTTAATTTTAACAAACCCAGACTGCCCTGTGGTTACCAAGAGAAGGGTTTGTGAAGAACACCACGGACCTGCCAGAGCAGAAACACCTTTTTTGTGGCTGCAATGATCTGAGTGATGAGCTGCTTCTGGCTTGGGCATCTTAAATTGGATCATTTATGGAGAACACAAAAATTATTCTTATAGCCCGACAACCAAGACAGAGCCCAAATGAGCTCTGCTTTTCCAATTCATCTCTTCCTCTCAGGGTTAGAAATTCCCTTAGCCTTTCCCCTGCAAAGGGAAATTTTATTCAGGTTCAGAAAGAGCTCGCAGTGAAGCCCTATTCACTGTTCCTTCACCAGGATGCAGTTAAGCAACCATCTGCCCACCCTCTATTACTCATTTAATTTATACAGCACACTACATTTACTTATATCTTTTCTGTCTGAACAGTTTTCATTTTAATATCATTATAACCTTATTTTTGCCAGTTATGAGCTCAGGCTCAGCTGGAAGGGACGCGCTTCCCCCTCGTGTTGCCTGTGATTTCCCTCATTTCACTCTCCTGACAATGTTATTTTCCTAACACACAAGCCGGGATATATTATTAGAATTAAATAGCAACATTGTCACTTCTGTTTCCCTATTACGTAAATGTTTAGCTCCTAAATTTGAGCCCACCTGCAGAGCGACATATTTACTAAATATTTAAAGGAGAAAGTATTACTCGCCTTTTAAAGCCTTTCTTTTTTTTTTACCTGTGTGATTTACGCTCTATATAATTATTGGGTTTTTGCTTTGTATATTTTTTTTTCAATCTGGTGGTTTTTTCCTTTCCTTTTAAAACAAATATCTCCATGTCACTCTACTTAGCAGCTGTATTCAGTCATAAAAGGGCCACTTGGTATCAGAAAACTCATACATATTTGCCTAATAATGCCTTTTAAGTAATCTGCCCCTTTGTTAATGGCTTTTTTTTTTAACCAGCCATACACTAGGAATCAAAATTAGCATCTAAATGAGGATGTTTTAAACGCATGCCTAGGGGTTGCAGTTTTCACCTTATTTTTTTTTAATAGTTTGCCATGTTAAATTATGTAAAATAGAAATGGTTTTTTAGTTTTTAATGAGCTAATGTAGACCTATCAACCCTCGCACCCTCCTCCCCCCACAAACTGGGCTGCAGGTATGAAAAATGACCATCAAAGAGCAAACCCAGTGTCAGGCAGAAGGGACCTCCTCCTGCCCAGCACTGCCTGGTTTGAAGTCCTTACTGAAACAGCCTCATTCCCCATTAATCGCTTACACTCCATAAAAAGAAGTGACTATTTTCATATATTTAATTTCAGACTTTATTAGAGCTCCTTGTAAATGGGCTTTTCATTTAATTATGGGGAAAGACTGAAAAGAACTAAGTGTGCACGGCCAAATGATTATTGGAAAGGGGAAGGAGAGATGCTCACCATCTGCAAGCATGATGTTTGGAGGGAGTAAACACCAAGTTGGGAGGAATTATGGGGTGATAATCCAGTGGTATCAGGTGAGATGGTTCATAGCAGCACAGCTGGTCATGGGGAAAGGGTTAGGGTCTAGCACAGGGGAGATGGGTCTTCCTTATCTTGGGAGACTTGTGGGTATCACCACCCACCTATGAGGGTACAATCATGGAATCATAGAATTGGTTTGGTTGGAAGAGGCCTTTGAGATCATGGAGTCCAACTATTAACTGCCAGGTCACCACTAAACCATGTCCTTCACATCTACATTTGAGTTGCATCAGATAAGGCTTCGGATGGATATTAGGAAAAAATTTCTTCACCAAAAGGATTGTCAAAGGCTGTCCCAGGCTGGCCAGGGCAGTGGTGGAGTCCCCATCCCTGGAGGGGTTTCCAAGCTGTGGAGATGGGGTGCTGAGGGACATGGGTTAGTGTTGACCTGACAGTTAATGGTTGGACTCCATGATCTTAAAGGCCTCTTCCAACCAAACCTATTCTATGATCCTAAGAGTTACTGTGGTTTAGATAAAAGGTTTCCCAATGTCCAGTAACAAACACCTGGGAAAGGCATCAAGAACAGAACATGCAGTAATATGTTCCCACTCTCACTTCCAGCAATCTGCAAATTAGGTAAGAAAAGATTTATGTTCCTCACTTGGCATCTGAACAATTTCCAAGTAGATAAAAACAATTAAAAAAACCCAAAGTTGGAGATAACTGAGGTGTTTCTCCTCATACTACTGAAGATAAGCACCACTGATGCCATTTGCTACCTCATGAAATGTGGGATGTCCTAGCTGGGCTTTGCTCCCATGATGAAGTCTTCCATTAGTTGGCTGTTTTCAATATCTACTAACTGACTTTTTTTTGCAGTCTTTGCTAGTTCCACGTTTCCATTTTATTTTTATTGACCTTTCCTTTCTTATCATCTTACCAGTAGAATAAAGCAAGTAGGGTATCACAGGGCTAACCAAGAGGAACTGAAGTTTAGCTCAGGAATAATCCCATTTAATTAGAGACATAATCACCTTAAGTATATGCCCTCCATTATTATACTATCAAACAAGGCAGAATATTCCCTCAGAATTTACAACTTCTGTTGATAATCCTTTAAATTGATAGAAATTTGAAATAATTGTTAATAGCTAAGTATTCGCTAAAGTACAAATTTTTTAACTTTTCATTTAGATTCTTACCATATCTCTATTTTTAATTTCCTTTGGGTTTTCTCTTCATTTTTTTTTCTCTTATTATCTGTCACATTTTAGAAATTGCGCCTACTTATTCCTTATGCTAAGCTTTGACTTCATCTTATGTATTTCTAATAACTATTTTATGGTTACTTTTTAATCATTCCGTTTTCTTTTCTCAAATCTCTGTTCTCTACATTTTTCTCATTGCAAATCCACTTTCCTTCTCTGTTCCTTCCCTCAATTATATTTCTTTTGATTATTTTCCTCTCCAATTCTTTTTTTTTTTCATTTCATATCTGATATTTCATTCCATATATTATATGCATATGAGAAAGTAAATGTATATTCATGGAAACCGTTTCACTTATATCCATCCTCATACACCAGCCTTGTGTTATCTACATGATGTGAAAAATGTAAAGAAGCAAACTATAATAATCTCTGTATTTTCAGAGTTATTCGCTTCACTAGTAATTCAGCTTTAGGGATGTGTAAACACTTACTAGATGTGCTGGGTAGCAGAGTAACAAAGCCTTTGTTATTTGCTCAGCAGAGCTAATTATATTTTCAAGGACTGCTTTCTGTTTACTGGTGTTCCTCCATATTTTCAGGGGTAAAAACATCTAAGGGGTTTTTTTTTGCTTAAATGTATGTATTTCACAGCTTTCATATCAGAAAACTGGGGAAAAACCCCACAAGTATTACAACACTTTATAAACAACAGTCTAGAAAAAGTTGACTTTGATTCAGTTAAGGCTGTACAGAATGAAAGAGTTCAGTTCTGAAAAGACACCTTCATGTGTCTTTTATATAGCTTAAAACTATTTCTAAATAGGTTTTTTAAGAGTAACTATAGATACAAACTTATAACCACCAAGTCATGACTTCTTAACTGACCTGCCACCATATTTCTGCCTAGGGTTTACAAGAAGTAAGTACCTTCTATGCAGCCCAAACCAGCAGTTAGACAAAAAAGAGTCCATCTAGGAAAGCCCAGACAGATGGCAACGCTGGCTAGAACTGGCCACGTTGTGTGCCCTCAGTCCACTCCAGCTGAGAAGTAAAACATGTCAGTTTAAGCCACTTCCATCGAGGTTTAGATCCCAGGGAAGCAGATGGACCTTCAGGAAACCAGCAGCCTAGTTTATTGTCAGGCCTGGCTTTGGCAGTTCATTAAGCATATGCTTGGCTTCAGGCATAAGAGCACCAGTGGTCCCATGGATCACAGTGGGTCTATGTGTCCAGCTTAAAATTAAGCATAGACTGAAATATTTTGTCCAACGAGGGTAGAATTATTGTTCTGTTGGAGGCTGCAGCATGTGCAAACTGCTCGGTGAAATCAAAGCCTGTGGCTTAGCACATGCTTTACTTAAGCATTTAAAAATATTTATGGAGACACATCAGCATCAATCATTCCATTCATATGCTTAGTGCCAAGCATGTGTGGAAAGCTTCCCTCCACTGGCCCTAGCACATCATCCAACCCCAGTGGCACCAGCAGTGAGCACCGTGGTCTGAATTTACCTGCTCCATGCTAAGAGCTTGCCTAAGCAGTTTAGACTTCATGGCTCTATCTAAACAAAACCAAACCAATGTACTGAGGAGCCTTCCAACCACATGGAAACCTGTCTGGTGCCAGGACCTTCTCGGGCAGTGGCCGTGTGGCTAGTCAGGGCAAAGCACTCTTCATGATCCCAACCAACACTAAAGACCCACAAGACACCTATGAGGTTTATATCACACCCAGCTTCCAGACATGCTGGCCAGAAATGGACACCTGACAGTCCATAAAGGTGAACATGACGTCAGTAGCTATGCTCAGATCCTCTGACTTGACCCACCAAGCTGACTATTCTTCCTTCCTTCCGATTTCCAGCACACAGCCCTAGCAGAAGCAGCAGCATGGGTTCAAACAAGCAGAACAAGGTTTTGTGGGTTCACAAGCTGGTGAACTATAAGCACTAATAGTTCGTTTGAACTCTTGTGGCTCCTACTCAATTCCTAATCTAGTCGATAATGTCAGATAATGCATTGACACTACTTAGCACTGAGATTTATGGCATGGTGAGCAGTTCAGGGAGTACGTGCCTGGGGCTATTACTTCAAAAATAAGAGAAATAAAACCCACCTAAGGTAACCACAATACCAGGGGCCATTGGTTTGTCAGTCTTCTCCCATTTTAGCCACTAGACTTCTGCCTTTCAAAGTCTTTCAACATTAATTAGAGCCAGAACACATGACCTCCTTTATTCTTTTGCTTTTTTTTTTTTTGTGCTAACACCTCATTTCCAGCCTTTCCTGCTCGCCCTTACTGTGCCCTATTGTTTGGGGAATAATTTCTATTGATTAATACAAGTTTTCCCGCATGCAATATAGGGCATGAGGAAATCAACCTTACATTGAGGCTCCACAATCTAGTGTTAATAACCCCACGGGCTGGAAGTTAGCCAACGAGCTAATCATTACGGCATGAGCAGAGGCACCTCGCAGCGTGTCGGATCATTGAGGTAATAAACAGGAGATTTGTTAATCTGGTACAAAAGCATTATCAGTTCTCTCTGCTTTGCAGTCACTTCAGGATCTTCTCTAAGCCTTGCTACAGATCTCTCCCATTGCACCTACATGTTGTCCTCTTAAAGAGGAAACTCTGAAAAAGTTGGTGTAGGAATGAATGTTACTTTGTAATATAGCATATATCATTTCATTCATTCTTTTCTCTGCTCTTCTCATCCAAGTGGAAAAGCAAAGAGTTACAAAATTGATGTTTGGGGTTTTTCTTCCCACCTAGAATCTCTTTTTATTTTATTTAATATAATGCTCTTAATACATATAGTTCAATGAAACTAATAATTCAAAAGCTCCTTTACAACTATCATTCCAAAATGTATCTCCTAGTTACATATTAATTAATATTTAATAATTTGATTGTGGATTGAACTTTCCAGTTTTTTTCTACCCTAGATGACAAGTTTTTGTACTTAACTACAAAAATATCTGCTAGCAACAAACCAATTTCTCTTATCTCCATACTAAATGGCATGATAAAACCACCTTATTATTCATTGCTGTTTTCAGCCCTTCTAAGGTAAGAACAATCCATCTGTACCAAGGAGGAAAAATCAGTCTGATCTGATAGAGATATATAATTTAAACCATATAATGATTTGATTCTTTTTCGATAAAATTGGACGAGAGAGTATTTGATAGAATTTGCAAACCACTGAATGCCATTTGGTTAACTCTGTGGGAGAGGAGGAGTAATTAACACTTTTGTCGCAGAAAGCAATCTCCATTATACCTCTGCTTTTTATTACTAATGGCAGATGGAAAAGAAAAAACAAACCAAAGAGCTCACTGAGATCTATTCTTCTGATAAAGTTGCCTCTATTGCATTGCTCAATCTACTTTAAATTATTCCCAACAGTGTTTTTTATCACGTCCAGTAGAAGTCAGTCACAGTTTAGCTTTGAGTGTATATTTGTGCCTACTCATGAAATTCAACCTCACCTGCAATGGTTCCAGGGATGGGGCATCAAACACCTCTCTGGGCAACCAGGGCCAGGGTCTCACCACCCTCAGTGTAAAACATTTCTTCCTTCTTTCCAGACTAAATCTCCCTCTTTTAGTTTAAAACCATCACCCCTTGTCCTGTTGTAACAGGCCTTGCTAAAAAGATTGTCCTCATCTTTCTGATAGGAGAACTGGGACCCTGTCTGGCTGAAATGAGTGAAATGAAGAAATGTTAGTCCATACTTTTGTAACAATATATAACAATATAGAGAACTGCAAGACCAACATCTCAGAGGCAGATGAGCTTTGGATTACCTCGTGCAACACAGGTTTGTATTATCTCTCTTTCACCCTTGCATGTGGAAGGTGGAATGTTTATTTTGCCAAGGATGAAATAGCTCTGATTTGATACCTATCTTTTTTTGATCGTAGGTGAATCTCCAGCAAAAGAGCAGATGCTTGATGCAGATAGAATTGTTTAACACTAAAAACTGGGGGGTTGAGATCTGTAATTGCTCCTTTTTCACATAGGGCTGTAGGCAGAGCAGTGATTTCATCTTGAGCCTGAGAAACTTTCAGAATCAAGACTGTATGCTGCCATGAGAAGTTTTGGGGCTTGATCAATAAGCACTGTCCAATGGAATCACTGTTTGTGGGTTGTTTTTTTTAATAATACCTCAGAACTTTGCTCCAACTAGGAAAATGTCTTTGAGTCTCCTAGAGGCAAAGAGATAGACAAAAAGGCAGGGTCATGGGAGCAGTTAGTTAGCTTGCAATTCTACCCTTCTATCAGAGGTGCAGTCAGTCAATGGAGCTGCAGAGGCAAAACCAGACCAGGCTTTTTAACAAAGGAGAGAAGCCAGGTTGACTTTTAGATGCTTGGGGGAGTCTGCAAGGCTTGCAAGTAGAAAAGTCATCTTTATACTTGAGCACGATGACAAGACTGAATCGATAAAACCCGAGCCGTCATCCCCCTTCTGGGCTGTTTTGAGAGTCTGTTTTCAAAGCAGAGCCACCATTCTTCCGAGTAATTTAAAATAAAATGGCAGCGTGCCACAGACTTTGTCCCACCAGCATGAATCTTACTGAGATCTCCTCAATAGGCCATTTTAAAAGGAATTATAAAATACAATGAGTCACAAAAAGGCCTGCCTCAAACAGATTCCAATCACGATGAGGTGCCGATTTGTTACCGTAATTTAATTTCTCCAAGTAATTAGTTCTGCAAAGACAGGAGGGACAGAGTGTCAATCCTGGGGGCAGGCAGAGGTCTTTCTGGCAAAATACCAGCCATTCAACTCTTTGGCAGGAATCCCCATGTTTCTTTAGAAGATACCCAGGACATGTAAAATTAACACCTTGAAATCGAAAAGAAAGAGATGGAAGAATACAACACAATCACCAATGAAATGGCTTCACAGCTGCAATTTACAGCTCCTTTCTGCCCTCAGCATCTTTCAGACAGGTATTTAGAAACTCCTGAAGAGCCAGCGAGCTTCATGGCATTTGCTGAGGTGCACACGGCTCTACCTACCTACCCGAGAGCACGCCAAAGCACATCTCCCACTTCCCAGCAACTGTTGCAACAAGCTGTTCTAATTGTGGTTAACCCTTAATTTCTAAATAAATTAAAAATAAAAACAAACTGCTATTTTTATAGGTAGGCTCAGGCAAATCTTACAGGAGCTACACACACACAAAAAGAAGACTCCCTAATAAACAGAAGGCTTACCAAGATGATGCTCTCTGATATAGAATTTGATTTGCTATAACATTAAATTTATACAGCACCCGCTGCCTCAGGGAGCCTGGAGTGATCCCCGGAATAATTTCAATGAAGTCACCAAATCTACACCAGAATTTGCAACAGAGAACCAAGCAAAGCTCTGCTATTTCTGGCCCTGACATTAAAGCCGGTGTTTTCACGTAGAGTGCTTTTCAACCCAAATAACTGGGTGTGTGAATGACTTGATAGAAAGGCTTTTTATAAAATTCGAAAATATACAGGCTCTGCAGTTTCTAGATGCTATTAATAAACAGGCATAACTTCAAATGTTGTTTTCTTGTAAGCCTATTTCCAAAATGACAGCAGCAGTATCAAATGAGAAAGCTTTCAGGCCAGCCTCGAGTCTTCGGGGGCTAATTTGTTATTGTGGGAGAAGCTTGCATTTTCCAGGAGAAAAGTGGAAAATGAAACTGAGAAATCAGGTTGTACAATGGATACCTGAGGTGTGGAGCATGGGGGGAGGCTGCCACACTGGATTTTGCCAGGCCAGCCAGGATTTGTTGATGTTGTCATTGCTGTAGTGTTGCTACTGTTAATAGCAGGGAATAGTAGTTGTTTTTTCCTTAGATCTCATGATTATTTCATCCAAGTTTTGTACCCGTATAGTATGAATTTCTCTGCCTTTGTTCCTCCAGCCACAGTGTTTGTGCCTCTACTACAACTTTTTAGAGTGGCCAGCACAATTAAGTTGAGATTTCTTATTTAAAGCTTCTCTATAATTACAAATGAATGCTGATAAACAATTTATATTCAGTGGTACTCTGCCCTTCTGCCCCTCAAACCAGACAAAGTGTAAAGGTAGAACTAAATGATTTATTCCCTACCTCCAATAGGATTTTTTGGGATATTTTATTTACTACAAGTGCAGCTAGCTACAGTCAAATGTGTCAAAGTGTGTAAGTGGCAAACATGCCTGATGCTGGACTCCTAAATAATCCAAACTTTCTACAGAGCCAAAACCACCTTCTCCTCCCAATGAAATGAGCTGCAAGAGATGCACCAACAAAAAATAAAATAAAATAAAAAAGCAAATAATTTATTCCAGTGCCTCATTACAGATGTAGGTGCCTCTTTTGGACAATCGTGTGTGATTATGTGGCCATTAGATTTGATAGGCTGGGATTTTCAGGAGCCTTTGATGAAGCACTTGGAGACTCCTGTGCAGACTGTTTCCCTCAGCTCAGCTTTGCCTGCAAATCCAGTGACTCCTTTGAGAAACTGGAACAGATTTGAGAGAGAGAACTCTGTTCTTTAAAGTCATGTTGCCTCCTTCCCCATATTTCTCCTGTAAACAAAAGTTTTTGGTACATCTTTCCTCCCTCCCCCCTTCCCGGTGAACAAAGCAGCACAGAATTCATTTTGCTTCTCTACATGGCTTTATTTCCTTTGAGCTTTCCTTTCCTACATCCATCATCTATTGGCCCTACAGACTAGCTCACAAGTCCTGCCTCTGATGTGTTTGAAAAGAATTCATTTTTAGTTCTTACGCCTTTAACAACCTGCTCTTCAGAACCCTTTTTGGCTTGCCTTATTGTGTTTAACACCTACTTGCCAAAGCTTTTCTCTTCTTTATTTTTCCTGTTTTCCTCACTTGAACAGAACTTCAGTTTGGAAATCGGGATTCTTATATTTAATAACATCCTTCATCTCATTGTTAATTTCCTACTACCTAAAACACGCCAGTTTTGGGGGGGCAAGGGCCTTATCTTTCCAAAGTCTGTTGTGATAGTTAGCATATACTTGCTGAATCCATGACAGTATCTTTAAACTGTGCTATTCACAAACATTTTAACAGTGTTTTACCATTTGAATTCCTCTTAAATTTCTTTTTATGAGCTTCACCATTTCTACATCATCCCTCCTTTTGAAAATAAACAGTACCAGAGTTCTTGTCTCCATCCTCAGAACCTCTCTGATCCCCTTCCCACCTGAGAGTAAATCCAGAACAGGTATTGGGGTTTTTGTGGCAAGGTTTTGGTAGCTGAGGGGAATACATGGGTGGATTCTGTAAGAAGCTTCTAGAAGCTTTCCCTATGTCTGATAGAGCCAATGCCATCAGCTCTAAGATGGACCCACTACTAGCCAAGACCAAGCTCATCAATGATGGTGATAACACCTTCAGGATAACACATTTAAGAAGGAAAAGAAACCTGCACAACTGCAGCCAGAGAGAAGAGTGAGAAAATACGAGATAAACTACTCTGCATAAAGACAACATGGGATGAACTGATCACAAGCCCCATTCCCTGTCCCCCTGTGCCATTCGGGGCATGGAGGTAGAGAAATTGGGAAGAAGGGAGGGGTGGGGGCTAATAAATTAAATTAATTTTCCCCAAGCACCAAGGTATCCTGCATTAGATGGTGATAGTAGCCAGTTTATTTATCTGATGTGACCCTAAACTGTCCTTTATGCACAGGATCAATGCTCCACCAGTACAATAATTTTTCCTACATTTCTGTACCCTTGTATTATAGAGTCCTTCTGTTTATATTCCTTCTACCAAGTTTTTTATATGCTTATTATGTCAAATCCTCAAGGTAAATTACTCAAAGTAGAACAAAGCACCAAGACTCAACATATACAAGTAGGATTTTTCCCCAAGGTCTTATAACAGATGTCAAGCTTCTTCTTGTTTTTATTCAGAATTTTGTTTTGTTTGACATTCCTTTTGGCTTAGAAGGTGACATTAGAGAAGTTCTCCTTTGTCTTTGGAACAAAGATACTGGGAAAAAAAGTTAAGGATCAAGATCTGTTTTCAAGCCCTGGACTTGAGTAGATACTAGGATAATCATCAACCTTTTAAAGAGAACATTCTTGTTAAAGGCTGAATGTCAAGGAAAAGAATAAAAATTTTATGACCTGGTAGTTGTATAGAAGGCATTGTTCAGTATTATTAGTAATGGATTAAATATGCAAGTAACTAACTGGAAATTCAGATTCTAAAATAAAGTCAGACATAGAGAAAACAAAGCAGTCCCTAAATGTTTGTCACAGACAACATCAGAGCAAATTCCCAAGGAGTGATGTTTCTATTGAAGTCTGCATGTTTTGATGGAGCTCAGCATAACTTGACTCCAACGGTAGCTGGAGGCTTCTGCACAGCAAAGAAGAGCATCTATGGGCAGATAATACATGCAAAGGAATTTTTTTCTGGAAACAAAAGAGCAGCTCTATACATAGTCAGAGTAAATAAACAAGAACAGGATAGTAGATGTCTGTCTGCAATGGGAACCAGGTGAAGTCCAGGATTAATTAACTGCACCCAAATAAAGCCAAACTAAACACAAGTATCTGGAGGGAGAGGATCTCTGAGAAGAGTAGAAAGAACCACCACAAAAAAGTGAGAGGGAACCAAAGTGTGGGCAAAAGTGGGAAGACAGAGGGATATGGGGATACATGAAGGACAGGGTCAGAAAAAAGGCTCCAGGGGTCTGTAAAGCTTTGTGATATAAGTAGACCCCTTTTCCCATAACTTTTTGCTTCCCTTTTAATTGTGCTTCAAATTAATTAGAAATTGGAAAAGCCTGAGAAGGCCAGACCTAGTTTACCAAGCAATGCTTCTCTTGCAGCATTTCAGACATCCTTTTCCTTCCTGCAGCAGCAGCAGCACCACCTCATCTGTTTTCCTCACCATTTGAAGTTAATAATCCAAATAGGTCACATTCATGGGGAAAGACTTTTGTCACCTACCTGATTTTTAAAGATTTTTTTCATTAACAATGTGATTTAAGGTTTTCTGTGTTTTCTCATAGACCACCATGCAAGCATTCAACCATCTCAGAATTACTCCATCGACTTTGCTTTCTATCTCAACCTTCTAATTGCTCATGGTCTTCACTGATGTGATGTGAAGTATTCTACTGTTTGCCAAGAAGCAAAGTAAAGAGGAAAAATACCAAGAGATCCTTGAAAACTGAGGGGAGGAGGGAAATTTAAATGAAGCAGAAATGGGAAGCAGAGAAGCATTTGCTGGCCAGCAGAAGACAGACAACGGGTCTTTAGAACAATGGTTCTCTCTGCCCAAAGTAAATACCAAATACTCCTGACTTTTGGTAAATAAATCGATGCTGATATTCTGCCCTGACAGACCTGAGACACAGAGTAAGTAATTAACCTTCAGCTTGTCAGAACTGATACTTAGTCATCATCATCAGAGTCACTAAAGGTATAAACCCTGAAGGAAAATATCATTCTGCTCCTGTCACTCTCATTTGTGGACCAAGTCACACAATGAAAGTTTTTCTAAACTCATTTCAGATGAAGAATGGTGCCTTTACAGTTGGTTTAATGGAATAATGAGCAAGTTGAAAGGTCTCGGTGTAATATTTGAGTTTCAGATTTAATTTCAGCAGGATCATTCTTCCTCCTTGCAATTGGCTGAGAGCTTTCCAAGTTTTCCTGACTGTCACTCGAAATGAAAAGCCCTGTCAGGTTGTAATGAGTCCAGAAAAGGACATTTAGGTCCTGATACTGTGTACTTGAACTAGGCCTTTTGAAGCAGCCCATCACCCTGACTAATATATTCCCTCTTTTTAATTTCAATACATTTTCTCTTGGAAATTTGAAATTATTTATTCCAGGGCAAGAAGCCACCAACTCACCTGATTCCACCTGATCTGGTGGCATTATTTGGGTTCACAGGTCCCTTATTCATTAGATCGATGGGGTGACTACCCTTAATTTCTTTAATTTCTGTCACTGCAATGAGTTTGCTTGGGTCCTGTTTAATTTTGCAGCAATACCCCTCAGGAAGGATGGGATTCGTGGTTTACATGACATATTGATTCTTGTAGACAAAACCAGTGCTAAAACAAGTACTGCAGATGCCTCCCTCCTCAAGGTGGAAGCCAATGAGTCTCTGTGATGCTCTCCAGCACTTCGAGCTGCTACCAAACAGCTCCATGAGGCATTTCCAGAAAGTATTTGCTTATGTTGGGAAGCACTGAAAACATTATCCAGCCAGGTTTCATTAAAATATGTAGTCCTAGCTTTAATTCCTTCTCTCAGGTCAGACCCAGCAACCTCACTGGAGTTTTATGGCACCAAGAGAAGGAGCGAGGGCTCGGTAATAAATGCAATATGGATTTTTTTTTAAAGAGATTTTAGATAACAAGCAACATTTGCTTTATTATTTCTCCTTCGGAGAATAACAAGCCACATATAGCCTGATGCTGAATATGACGGGGAAGTGGGGGGGGAAAGATTTTTTTATCTTGCCCCCTATAATAGATTTTTTCTTTTGCTGAATTCTCTCTGTGAATAACAAGAGTGGCAGCCATTTTCTCCCAGCTCAACATCAAAACCCCTTTCATCTGCTGTCTAAATGCAAACAAAGCAAACCTTCCACCAGGCCTTTCTTTCCAGATAAATTAAAACTCTCATGTCCTGGGGCCTAAATCAAGCCTACAGGCCTTCCCTAGATAAATCCTTTCTCAACCTGAAATCTTCTTGCTACACGTGCTCCTTGTAAGATAATTTTGCAGTAGCTAATCAATAATGCAACAGTAAATTGCATTTAAATAAACATTAGCAGCCCTCTTAATGAATAAAACCTCATTTGCAATTTGTCAAAGTCAGAAATGCTGGACTCTTTTGATATTCATTAGAATATTGGAAATTGGAGCTTTGACAGGTTTTATGTATGTTGCAATTATGATTTTTGTGAATAAAGGAAGTGCTTTATTTTCACAAGAATTCTTGAATAAAAACAGTGATATAAGCTATGGACTTGATAGATCTCAATTGCCACCTTCTTAAAAAAGCAGGAAAAGAAAAAGGGCCAATGTTACAGCCACAAATTTTAAAAGGTTGAAACATACTACACAAATATTTTGCAAAAACTTATTATGAAATTCCTTCTTTTGTACGAGGATTTTTAATTAATTTGCTGTGATCCTAAGCTTTGGAAAAATACAATTCTCGGTAATTAGGTTTTATGCAGCAATACAGTATTACAGTTGCATGTGTCGCTAATTTTCTAGTGAAATTGGAAAATAAAAGCGTGTTTACACATCATATATTGTAAATTCACTTAATAAGGTTTTTTGGGTTTATCCCCATTTTTCAATGGAAGCACTTCACATAAATGTCCCCATGTGAAACATCTGCACCATGCACATTACTGCCTGAATTCAGCGCTTTATAAACAAAGTCTTACACCTGGGATGGAGGAAAAATTCTCATTTTGAGAACCATTAGATGGTGGAATAGTATCCCAAGGGAAGAAGGAGAAGCCATATCCACAAGCTATTTTAAAACAAATTGGAAAACCTGAGCAGTACAGCGCAAAGAACAGGAACACACCAAAAATGATGCGTGAGTTGTTTTCTATCCCTGGATTCTGAGGTTGGATGGAAGGATGAGGCCAGGTAGAGCACAAAGCACAGCACTGGTTTACTACAGGAATAGTGATGGAAAAATCCAACTTTCCTTTCAAACGTGCAGATACACACACGTGCCCACACTCAGATTTGTGTCTTCTGCACTAACAACAAGAAATCCTCAGGCTTAAGTTTCCTTTGTGGGAAGAAATGGAGAACTAACGCAGCACATTCCTCTTGCTCTGGAGGAGTTTGAACTCGTGCAGTGTCATTTGTGAACAAAAACCCCCAAACATCTCTCTTTCCCTCACATAAACCCAGAAGAAATGGTAATAGCTCTTTGGAAACATCTCATTAAAAGTTTTGTTTGATGGAGCAGACCCTCTGTGTGAGGGAAGCTGAGGAGTTGCATATATTTACAGATTAAATATCACTGTACAGCACGCTGTTCTCTAAAGATTACAGAGATATACACACTGGTGCATTGTAGAAAATAGCCAGCTGCAGCTTGTGCTATGAGTGATACTCATTTTTTTATGCATTCAAGCATTAATGAGGCCCAAATCTGCTTAGCTTTGAAAATCATGAGATGCATGAAGACAAGACAGACAGATCCAGCTGCTACCACACGAATTTGTGACTCTGTGATCTCCAGAATGTCTTTATCCCAAGATGCATTCAGGAAGGCAGAGGAGGCCAAATTATAGCTGTGGCTCATAAAGCAGCTTGATTGGCTCACAAGAGGCCAGGAAAGACACAGGAACATTGCATCACCTGAACATTGCCTCATCTGGACATCACACCCTGCCATTGACACGCTTCCATTTCCAGCAGCCTCTTACACTGAAAAGCCTCCCAGGAAAAGCTTCTATAAGCCTGATTTGTGGTTTCCACCTTTAATCTCTAAGTCAAGGCTCCTTGTCACCAGCAAGGCAGTTCCACACCTGCAAAAGTCTCACAGTCGGGGAGAGAAACAGCCCCTTTTTCCCTCTCTCCTTCCTCCATCCTGGCCTGCAGGAGCAGGAAGCTGGAGGGGCTCTGCCCATCTTCCCTCTCCCAACACACCAGGACAAAGGAGGAGCTGCTTGAGCTCACTCCAAGGACATAAGTGCTGGGATGTGACCATAGAGGGCAACAAAGCCGGTGAAGTGTCTGAGGGACCTGGGGGTGTTGACCCTGGAGAAAAGGAGGCTCAGGGGAGACCTTCTGGCTCTCTACAACTCTCTGAAAGGAGGGTGTAGTGAGGTGGGAGTCGGTCTCTTCTCCCAAGTAACAAGCAATAGGACAGTGCTGGGTTAATGGTTGGCATTGATGACCTTAAAGGTCTCTTCCAACCAAAATGGTTCTATACATTGCAAAGGCAGCACTTCAGAGTAAGGGATCAGTCCTGTTAGGAACAGAGGAGACCTTAGAGTGCAAGAACAAAGGTGAGCAAAGATCTGTAGATGATGCGCACCTCTGCTATGGTCCAGATCAGGCATTCCCAAGTCCCTTAGGACTTTCTGCTCTCTGTGGAGGGACAGATTAAGATCCTGCACTTAGTGATGCCAAAGCCACTTCGGAGTCTCTCACAATGTACATCAGATTTGTTTGTTTAGGATGGAGGACTCTGGATGTCAGACTTTGACAGGTCCAAACCACATGATTGCCTGTGATTTTAAAGCATTGTGGATACTTTTGACATTGTATGAATAATAAATTTGACATTCTTTAACATATTGGCAAAAATAATATGCCTATTTTCCTATTCTAGCCACATCCTGAGTCTATTCCTTGCCCCTTACTAAGAGAAAGAGAAAAAATTAAATTGTAACAGGTGTCTTGATAAGAGCATTGGACAAGCAGTACCAGGGCTGCCCCAGAACTCCACACAGATATTCTCCATGCAGTTGCTACCTATTTATTTATGCTTATATACATGCATGCTTGTAAATATTGGTTCTTGAGTCAGAATGAAAAAGAACTATTTTCTTATTAGTGACACCAGGCTCAAATTGTAATCATTACGAGTAGTAATATCTTTAAAAATACAGTCCTGTACCTATGAGCAGATATAGATTTTGCATTTCCATTACAATACTTTAATCTATGACCTTTGTCCTTTTATTACGATACTATTGAAATTAGGTTGTTGGAACAAAGATGTGGCTACTAATTTATTCATTACTTTTTCTCTTTTTTTTTTAACCTAAGGGTAGTAGAAAGGTCTGAAAATGATTTTAAATCAGATACTTTTTTTTTATCTGTGATAATGCTTTCCCCATGAATACAGGGCTTCGTTGAGTCTAGCAAAGGCTCTAACTTTGTCCTCAGGTTAATATACACACACACAAAAAAAAAAAATCAGAATTTGGACCTCAAACATGATTAGCCAGTAACCAGAGATCTGCCTTATCAGTTCCTAAAACCAGTTTTAAAGCAAATATATTGAAAATTATATATATATATGCAATGCTATGTTGTTACTACCAAAATTTCCATCCCCACAAGGCCTCCAGCATTTCTTTGGTACAAGAAGAAAAACAAATGATGACATTTTCACTTTGCATTTCATATCAGCATGCTAAGCTAAATGAGCTAGTCCCAACTCTGGTTCCCCACAGAGGTAAATCTAAAATAATTCCAGCGCTGGGGTAAATCTACCAAGTCATGTTTCTGCAACTTATATTTGTAATGTGTGAGGACAGAGGGGATGAACCAGGTGTAAACCAGAGCATCTCCCTGTCTCTACATACACAGTACAGCCACAGTCCCCCTTAAAAGCTGCAATTTCCATAACATACAGTATTTCTGGCTCCCCAGTTCAAGAGAGACAAGAAGCTACTGGAGAGAGTCCAGCAGAAGCTACGAAGGTGCTGAGGGGCCTGGAGCATCTCTGTGCCCAGGAAAGGCTGAGAGCCCTGGGGCTGTTGAGCTGGGGAAGAGAAGACTCAGAGGGGATCTGATCAATAGCTAAAGGGTGGGAGCAAGAGGACAGGGCCAGACTCTTGTCAGTGGTGCCCAGTGACAGGACAAGGCACAAACTGGAACCCAGGAGGAACTTCTTTGGTGTGAGGATGGCAGAGCCTGGCCCAGGCTGCCCAGAGAGGTTGTGGAGTCTCCTTCTCCGGAGAGATTCCAAAGGTGCCTGGACACGGTCCTGGGCCCCCTGCTCTGGGGGAGCTGCTGGAGCAGGGGGGGTTGGACTAGATGATCTCCAGAGGTCCCTTTCCAACCCCTACCATATCATTTCCACCTTTATCACTTTGCATATCAAATACTAACACGGCAACATCTAACACCAAGGCACAGACACAACCATCTTGATCATCTATTCTCTTGTTAAAAACCTGACTGGATAAATCTCTAGCTCACCAAGATTATTCCATAACTCACACCTCACAACCCACGTTTGGTTTGGACACTTGGGAGAGTTTTGCTTTGTCCGTTTTAACTTTATTTAACACCAGTCACACACCACTCGCCTTAGCTCAGATTACACATTTAATTTCCTTAAGTGCTACTCTTAAAACATCACCACGCTTCACATTGATGTTGAAATGGTGACATCTACACTGTGCTGTGAACACCTCATTAAAGCAAATGGAGGAGGTAAGGAGATAGAGCATCTGCTTTTGTGGAGGCAAGCAGGGAATCGTCTGCTTTTGTTTGTCTGGGAACAGCCGAGCAAGATTTTCAGCCTCTCTAAATTGATGTAGCTCCACAGATTGCATCAGAGCTTCTCTGGCTGATATTGGTTACAGGTAATGCAGGGTTTCCTCAGGTAATGTAGTATTCCCTTACCTCCATAAAGTCACTTAAGGAGATGCCTCCAGAGCACTGGTTGCTGTAAACTGGTGCATTTTAAAACAACAGCTACTTATATGTCACCTCAACCTTTTTTTTTCCTTTCTTACTTGAATATCAAATTTGTGACAATTTATTACACTGAGGAAAAAGCACTTTTTCTAATTAAAAAAAAAAGGAAGGGGAAGAGATAGAGATTTCCCCCGACTTGCCGAAGTTCCTCTTTCTGAGTAAATGCAAGCACAGAATATTTTGGAAGCTCTGAAAGCGTAAAAAACCAGGACAATTATTCAAGTTATTCTGCATTTTTACTCTATTATTGCCTTCAGTGAACATATGTACATATACCAGAACTCCTACAGATTTTTACATGTATTTTTAAGTATTGTGGATGAAAAAAAAAGAAAATACCACCAGTATCTGCTAAAGAAAATAGATCAAGATATCACTAAACCAGCCTAAATGCTGTTTCCTTCGCTGCAGTAGAATCAATGGACTAGAGAAGAGATTTCATCCCTTTCTACTGCAGCAAATCGTGGCGGGGATGGATCAAACTATTTTATCTTAAACAGGGTTTAGCCACAGAGCTGTTGTCAGTAGGTTGCATCTCTTCCTGAAATCTGCATTATTGTCCCTAGAAATTGCCTTATGGCTCCTCAGCTCCCACATCACCATCTGACCACCTTGCCAACACAGAATCAAAGTCATACACCATTAATGTTTGAAGAATCCTTTGAAAACTTGGGATAAAAGCTGTCGTATAAGTGCAAAGTGTTATTATTAGTAGCACTATTATTATTTCCTTGATGTCAATGCAAGCTGTAATAGTTCTTTTTACAATTTGTTACTTAAAAGAGAGAGACAAATCAGCTGCTCTGTTCTCCCTCTGTTTCCAAAGCCAGAAGAAGCCATTGAGGAATTTACAGCATTCTATTTCAGGTATTTCTTAACCCCTTTTGCCCCAAAAATATGGTTTAAACACGGTCAATGCCACCTCTACGTGGCATGAGCCCTGGAAACAAGGAGTTAATGGCTGCTGCAGCAGCTCCTGCTTTTACTGACAGCATATGTTCGTTATGAGATGAACAGTTGAAGCCAACTGAGTACACAGGAACATTAATAGCAAAGGAATGGCTGTATTAACTTCAAAAAGCTTACGTTAATGCAATGTGAAATTGTACATTTTGTGAGGCTTTCAAGTTCATTTTTTTCCAAGTAATTCGTGCGCAAAAAAGTCTCAGAAACTTTTCCGAAGCAAATAAACAAATGCCTCCTCCTACCCCAACTTGTTCCTCTAATCTATTAGCTAAATGGATTATCCTCTTTTTTTTTTTCCCTCCAAAAGTCAACAGCAGAGGAGGCTTAAATAAGTGAGAGTATAAGCTATTAATGCTGTTTTGCAACTTTATTGATAGCGCCGGTGGCAAAGCCATCTCCTGTCACTTGCTAGCATAGAGGGATGTAGAAGGTCCCCATCTCCTCGCCCAGCAGCAGGGAAACCCAGTGGTCAGTGCGACCAGGTTTCCACAGCAACCCCCAGTTATGTTGCCCAGGCAACCAGGATACTCCAAATCAGGCAGACACAGTTTTACTGGGGACAGTAAAACCTATTTTCCCACTTGGCCAAAGTAGGAGCTGTGCTTGCAGCAGGCAGAGGAGATGACCTGGCATGGTGGGATGCAAGGGAAGAGGGTTTTGCTTCTCCTGACTCACAGCTACGTGTGGCTCCTCCAACCTTCCCACTTGGCTTGGCAGAGCACTCCAAAAAATGACATTGTACATTTTTGTGCACAGTTATTTTCTTCTTTGGCTAATTTCATAGTTAGCTGCCACTCCTACAATTCTATTTTTAATACCACCTCATTTTGTACCAGCTTTTGGGAAATCTGGGGGGTTTAAGTGCTGTGTTAACCAAACCTTGTTATCCACACTCAACTCTCAAGTTGAGCAACACACCACGGCACAAAGAGGAAGGTTTGTCCAGGTGACAAAAAGCAAAACTCAGATTCAAATTAACTTTATAACAAAAAACCTTTGATTTAGGAGCCGGGGCACATTAAGCTTATCCATGGTAATTTTTTGCCAGAATTTGATATGAATTCTTTAATACAGTGCCCCATTATTGCTGGTGTTGACTCTGTTTTACCAATATGTGATTTGCTGTCATCTGAGGACATTTGGGAAGGGAAGGGAAGGTGGGCAAACAACATTTTCGAGGCAGAAGTTCACTTCTCTGCCTGCCTCAACCACTGTCTCCAGATTTGAGAAAATAATTGTCTGAATATTGACATTTTCTAGGTTTTCTTGAGCTATCTTATAAGGCTATGAAGAAGCTTTAGTACTTCAAAGAGCATATTGGCAGCTGGTCTTGTCCTTGCAGATGACAAGAATTCAAACAGGCCAAAAACGATCTACCTGAGGATGAAAGTTGGTGTTTCCAGCAGTTCTCAGTAACGTGTTTTCATGGCATGAAGGAACAACTTCAATATAAGACACACAACCAGATGAACCAGCATCTCCAGCCCTTAATCAGTGCATCCGACAAGACTCAAAATACCACAGAACTTTGCATGATTCTTGACATGGTCACAAAAAAATCCCCCAAAACTAGTATGAGGCAAAGAGACTGACCTTTAGCTTCCTTGGATATGAAAAACAACCCTGGTTTTCCAAAGCAGCTGAGCCCCAGTGTCCCACTGTACCTTTTCATGCTGGTGTAGTCAGTGTCCCCTCTGCCCTCAAAGAAGCTGCGGTCACACCAGGTCCTCTTCTCTTTGCCAGTTGAAGCTAGAGAAAGATAAAAATTGAGGTCACATCAGTGAGGATTTACTTTTTCTTTCTATTCCACAGGCGCAGGAGACAGAAAAATACAGATTTTGAGGTTATGCTCACAGGTGCTGGGTGCTTTGTGCTGCCAGAAATTAATGACCTTCATGACTCCTGACTAACATGCAGACCTTGGAGGTCACAAGGAGTTTTAATCTTTTCCTTCCTTAAATGATATTAGGAAGGTCAAAATTAAGCTTCTCCTGTGACTGGAAATGAGAAGACCTCTCTCCTCTGCTCCCTTTTCAAAGATACAGCATAATAGTTAAAGAGAAAGATAAACATCACCTATTTGGTCTATGTTTTAAAAGGCTGTCCTATAGTGCCTACTTAGAATTGAGCAAACGCTGCTTATCTGTCTTTAACCTCCTCCTCCAGCTACCACCACAGAAAGAATTTTATGCTATGCAAAAGAAAAATGTCTAATGTTCACCTTACTAGACATAAAATGTAATATAAAAGGTGGGAAAAAAAGTCTTCTATCAGAATATTGCCCTACACTACCCAAAACTTAATTATCTTAAGCAAACTTACATAAGATAAAGAAAAAAAATAGTTAAAATATGTGAAATATGTGTCTGGAAATTAACTATCGAGACAGGTCATGTATGTATTAAATAACTTCTCAGCTCCTGTGAGAAATAATGATAGAATTATAAAATAAAGTCTGGCAATTCTTTGGACAACAGCAGAGCTGTGAGTTGAGCTGATGTCCTAGGAATATTTCATCAGAAAACTCTTAGAGGACTTTGTAAAGTATTTTTTGGAGAAGGAAAGGGTTTAAAGACGGTGCCCAGGGGCCCAGCACAAGTGATGCTGTGGGATGCTCCTGGATGGCAATGCTAGTACTGGTTTCTGTGCAATCATTGTAGCTGGCAAGGCAAACAAAGCAGAGAAAAAGGTAGCAACATTTTTTTGAAGGGTTAAAGAGTCCACCAAACATTTGAGAAACAAGCCCTGCATTGCTAGAATGACTCTTGAACTTTCCTGTTTATCCTTCCCTCAAAATGCTTTGTCCAGCTGCAAACCTGTCTTAGCTCCCATCTCGGCAAGGTCAAAACTCTGGCATAAAAAGGACCAAGAGCTGCTTTCTGGTGTTCAGTTCAAAGTTTCCGTGATGGCCCCAAGTCTCTTACGTTTCCCCTCCTTTTGTTCTTTTCCAGCATTGTGAGCACTCAAAGATCTAGTGATTTCCACCTTAGCACACTGTCAGGTTAAATCACCAGCAATGTCCTCTCACCAGGAGCCTGCAGTTCAAGGGCTGCCTTTGCATCAGGCGTTGCATGAAGCAAATGAAAAATTCACATGCAAGTGTTTGGTGCTGTAGTGACAAGGTGCTATTGCTGCCTGCATCCAGTAACCTTTTTTACAAGTGTGAAGGACTTGCTGCCAGAGATAGACCCATGCTGTGAAATACCACAAGCACAACATCCCCCCAGAGCGACGCTTCTGGGGACTCGTGCAGCAGAGCAATCCCATTGTGCCACCTTTCTCTGCTCTTGGTCCATCCTGCACAACAGCCAGCCCTTCACTGGGATCTCACTTGATTCCTGACCAACATCCCCTCCAGACCAGCCACTGAACCAGGGGATAATTTCACAGAATCACAGAATGGTAGGGTTTGGAAGGGACCTCTGGAGATCATCTCAACCAAACCCCTGATAAAGCAGGGTCATCCAGAGCAGGGTGCCCAGGATTGTATCTAGGAGGGTTTGGAATCTCTCCAGGGATGGAGACTTCACCACTGCCCTGGGCAACGTGGGCCAACCCTTCACAACCCTTTCAGGAAAGACGTTTTCCCTAATATCCAACCTAAACCTCCCCCAGCACAACTTGAGGCTGTTGTCTCTTGTTCTATCACTTGTTTCTTGAGAGAAGAGCCCGACCCCACCTGTCTCCAGCCTCCTCTCAGGGAGTTGTGGAGAGCCAGAAGGTTTCCCCTGAGTCTTCTTTTCTCCAGGCTCAACACCCCCAGCTCCCTCAGCTGCTCCTCACCACACTTGTGCTCTAGACCCTTCCCCAGCCTTGTTGCCCTTCTTTGGACATGCTCCAGCCCCTCAATGTCTTTCTTGGAGTGAGGGGCCCCTCATAATGTGCTCCAACCCACTGACCATCTCAGTGACCTTCACTGGACTCAGTTCAACATGCCATCTCCATCCACTTCTGAATATTGAGTACAAAATCTCCAAAACCCATGTAAGACCTGTTTCTTTTGCTTCCCTTTCACAGCTTCTGGAGAGGTTGGAAGAAGCTGCCCCTGATCTACAGCAGCAGCCCACTCTAGATTTTTTGCACCAGTTAAACTACATTTTTCTGCCTGAAACAGTGGGAACCAACCCATGAAAACAGAGACCAAAGCACCTTTTAATTACAAATGTGAAGTACAGCCTAAGCATTGCAGATAAAACACAATCCAGACAAACTCTTTTGTCATACAGGAGCTAGAGGTAGGAAGGGGTGATCTAATTATTTCCTTTGGTATTTTTCCACAGTTTCACATACTAACAGTGCTGCTGTAACTACCAGTTAGGGACTTTAAATTGATCCTATAATGGGATCTGATTGGTGGCAGCACCTTGAAAATCATTAAAGAATTCTGCAATTTGTTAAAGAATTAAAAACAATCTTATTACTGAGAGCAGAATACATTTTAACTCTGTAACTAGTATGTAATTCTTCTGCAAAGGGTATTAATTAGTGTCTAATGGGATTTTTAATTTTATTTTGTGCCAGATAGATACTTGAGTAATAGGACCTTGAGTGAGCAATTAAGTAACCAAAAATCATTACTACCAGCGTGCACTGGGTACATGCTGATCAACTACCTGCCAAAAAATAAAAAATCATTGACCTTGTTTAGCTATTTTTCTAGTTCTGTTTGCAGGGTGCTTATGGGAAGCAATGGCCCTTTGCAGCTCCTGGGGATTAAACACAGGTATTTCCATTTGCCCTTTTGAGGTGTCGAAAAAAACCCCTTTCACTCATGCAGCTCCCGTGGATTAAATGGAATAACTACAACAAGGATTTTTCCCCTTTGTTTTGAAAGGGGAAACTCTTTGGGGATTTGCTGCTTCCCTCTTTTCCCTTTGATTAGTAAATCAGCAAAGGGCTGTGTTTCAGACGGAGACACAGTAGGCACTTGCTCTGGATGTGCTACTTGATAATGTGTTTTCCTGAGGGCAAAAGGCACTGGTGGCAAAGGCAGAGAGATGGGTCAGGTGAGCAAGGTGGGCTCCTCTCCTAGGGATGCAAAGAGGAACAAAGGCAGCACAGAAGAGAGAGCAAAAGGGTGCCTAAGTTCTCACTGAAGTCATATAAACATAAGCATAATCATATTTTCCATTCCCCTTGGCATCACTTTGTGCTTTCTGATGTTGTCTTTCCTCTTTTCAACGGTCAGGACTTTCCTCAGCTGCAGTTGCCCTCAAAAGAAATATGGGAAAAGCCTTCACTGCATAGAAGGTCGTTATGTAACAGATAACGAGGCTGGGGGGGGGAGATGTCTCTGCATCAACTGGTGGCATAATCCCCAAGGGAAAACAGACTTTAGTTGAACAATCAGCAAACTGGCTTGCTTTATGGTGTTTACACTGCTGCTTGCTAATGGATCACCATAAAGGAAGCAAAAGGACTCTTACACTATTGAGTGTGCTATCATGGGAGTCTTCTGAGTGCGCCTTTTTTATTCGCTGCAGTCAGGTTAATGAGCTCACCAGCCCACTTGATGTCGAGGACTTGGTAACAAAGCAATCTCTCATTAAATGCTGCCTGGCACCACGCTCTCGAAGCAAAGGGACATTCAGATTATTGAATGCCTTTGTATTCCTCCTTCCTACCAGGCTCTGGGCGTCCAGCAGTGGCATCAGTCCCGCACACTTGCTGGCAGCCATCCAGTCCTGCCCTCTTCAAGCTGCATGGGCATTTGCCAATCTAAGCAGCACTAGTAGGCAAACAAGGATGGCACACGACTGCTTTGGCTGGTGGCCAGACGTGCAGCTGAACCATCTCCCTTCCCTGCTACTGTACCCAGCAGCACATTCTTCCCCCATTCTTCCCCATCCGCCTGATTTACACGGGGAAGTTTTGTTGCAGTACAAAGGAATGTGCATTTATCTGCATTCTCTTTCTGCTCTAACACCTTTTTTTTTTTTTTCTCCAGTCTCAGTAGCGGGGGTCATGAATTCGTCTGTGGCTTTATTTAAATACCTCCTGGCTGACAGTTTCTTCAATGAGATGACCCCAGAGTGTTATCAGCCAGCTCGCAGGTGTGTCTCTTTATTCAGGATCTTGCAGGCAGCGGTGCATCCTGGGTAAAGAGCAATCTAGGCATGATCCAGCTCTTCCCTACATTACTCAGGAGATTTAATGGCTCGCTGTCATGAAAGCACTTATAAAGATTTTTTTATTTATTTTTAGGTTGGCTTTCCACTCGGCTTTGTGCCCTGAGATATTTTGACACAAATATACAAACTGGTAAAGAAGGAGTTTTTATGAAAGGCTTCATCTCATTCAAAAAAAAAAAAAAAAATCAGCCTTAGACAGGCTGTTGTTTTTAGTTATAAGATACTAAACTGATATTTAATAGTAAAGTGCCTTCTCTGTCTACAGTTGCACTAGTAAAGAGCCTTTTAAAGCATCCCATTTGCTGATGTCCCCTGTGCAGGCACTGTTCCTATTCAGCCAGCTGAAGAAATCCTTAAAGTTACCGGCACAGCAAGAGAAAACCACACTGAATAAAAACAAATAAATACCTGTCCTGGTTTGAGCTCAAACAGAACTAATTCTCTTCAGTAATTTCCTTTTTCCACTCACTCTCTTCTAAGTAACTGCACTTTCCAAAGTTATTTAGTGACATGTTTCATTTTGTTATTATTTTTATTAAAGTTATTTTCGTTTTCTTTTCCAATCCATAAGTCTCTCTCCCCTATTCCATTTCTCTTCCCCTTTAGGAAGGGAAAGGAGTTAAAAGAGAGCCTCTGTCACTCATCTAGTGGCCAGTCCATCCCTAGCCCTTGACAATACCTTACAGAATAAAGTCAAAGAGAAGATTACAGGCAACAGAGGGAATCTCCTTGTCCTTCCAGATGTCATACAGTGGTCTAGGACACATTTTCTTGGATTTTTTTCTTTACAGGGCTAAGACTTTGCCTGCTCTGCCAGGGAGAGAGAGGGAAATCATGGAGCCCTGCAATGTTTTCAAGGGTCTTGTCCTTGAAACATGAGTTCAAGGTGGTCTGTTCACCCACATTATAAATCATTTCTTTCCTCCTTCCAGCAGTGGACTGAGAGAAGGTCCTACACAGCTGATGTTTGTGCCCTCAGCAATAAAAGTGATAGATTCACCTTTCCTTTCCTGGGAAAGGACTCAGAAAAAGCAAAGTTCCTTGCCCACCTGTCAGGAAAAAAACACAAAAGGACAACAAAGATGGTGGGAATTAATTTTATCCCGACCTGAAGCCTAGAGGAGTTTTGCTGGAGCACAATCCAACTTTGGTTTTGCTCCTGCTCCCACTGAAATTAGCAGGCGAGCTCTTGTTGACTCAGTGATTCACAAATTTGGCTAATCCACTCATGTTTTCAGGGTGAGATTCTGAAAAGGTCACAGAATGCAGAGTCAAGACTCTTGTCCCCAGAAGGGGATTGGCTTGAGATCAGGCAAAGGGAATAAAAGCAGTTGTCCAGCTTTTCAGTATTCAACACATACCAGCTGTATTGACCAACAAGACAAGGTGATGCTGGGCTTAGGATGGTAGGAAAGTCTGATTTATTTTCAGCCCTCTCTACTCTGCCTTTACAAACAGGCAAGTAGGAAGACCACTAACTTGATTCAGCACCAAAAATCCCAGTTACATGTGATTCATTTCAAAATGGAAGATATAAGCTTAAAACCAGCACTATTAAAATGTGTTATGGAACTTAATGATAACAGGACAAGATAAATATTATTTTTAAATAAATATATTGCTGAATAATTCAGCAAGTTACAAGGGTTCAGTGTCCATTTATATGCAAAAGGAAATAAACTGATTTTAAAACAGAATTCTGTTTTTTAAAAATACAATCTCAGTAAATAATTTTTATTTTGTTGATTTTAAAACAGAATTCTGTTTTTTTTTAAATACAATCCCAGTAAATAATTTCAATTGTTGGTTTTGTTTTTTCTTTTCCTATCATAATACTTCACCAATAGTTTTTCTAGAAGTTGCATAAATTTTTAACAAGTGTCTGGGAAAAGTTAAACTCCATCTTTCAACCTCTAGTTATAACTTGCAGAATTTAATTTGTCACAGAGAAAGTTTCATTTCTTTTGTCTCTCCCAGCCTGTTTTATTTGCATCCCACTCAAGCAACGGGTCAAACACTACTTTGCCCACTCTGCAGAGAGGATAAATTGGATTTATCTCATTCTACCATTTTCCTTCTTCCTCTCCCTTCCCAACTCAGAGCATCAGTATTGACCATTCAGAAAGACTAAACATTAACCCCAGCAGAAATATTTCAATAAACAACTGCACCCCGGGTTTGGCTCATGTGCACCCAGATACTCAAGAGATATTTAAGAATACAACCCTCACTGATCTCCATCCCTAGAGCAGACTCTGTATTTCACACACAGGATCATTTATAGATTAATTTCTTCAGAAAACAAATGTATTTTAAAGTCCCATACATCAATAATTTTACATACACTTCTCAATTCATTTGCTCCCCCATTGGCTGAGGGACTGACGTGCATTTGGAGGCCACCACAAGTTATTCTAGTGCTCTGCTCTAACCCCTGGTACTACACAGACTGTGGCATTTGACTTTGCCATACCCACCACATCTCAACCAGCACTGCAGTAGGAGAGAAAATCTCCTGGTCCCCTCCTCCCCACCTCCAAGGAACCCTCTGGTTGCTATTTCCTGTGTCATTAACTCTTCTGAAAAATAAACATTTTCATCTTTTCTGTTGCCAAGCAGTTTCAGCTCCCTGCTCGAACCAACAAGGGTGGGGACAGTTGTGGTTTGATCCTGTGTGATGCTGAGGGTTGAAGTTCTCATGGGCTCTACAAGACCCTCCTCTTCTCCAACACCACTGGAAATGCAACCCAGGGATGGAAAAAGCATGGTAAGCAACAGGAACCCACCATGATGGATATCTGCAGATGGAGTCTATAGAGGACGTGCTCTTCTCCACCTGGACCGGTTGTTTTTTCTTATCTTTACAAGTCTATTTTCCTCTCCTTTCACCAAAAGTACTTAAATGGTATCCAACACTTCATAAAACTTGCAGAACCTGCCTGGACATGATCCTGGGCAACCTGCTCTGGTGATTGGATGAGATGATCCCCAGAGGTCCCTTCCAACCCTTACTATGCTGTGATTGCGTGATTCTATAATGCACATTTTTATCTGGACAGTTTCAATTATTTGTTTTGGGTTTTGCAGCTTTTTAAAGCTCCTATTTCCAGAAAGAAACACTATAGAGTAAGAGGTTATTTACAGACCAAGTAGATGATGTTTTCCTTTCATCAACCCTCTTAGAGGGTTAATTAAGAAACAGAGCAGCAAAATTGGAATCAAGGAAAAATAGGAAGCGTGCTTATTAACAGCACTTTTGTTTGCTTTTCTAATTGCTTCCTTCAAATACTTTGTCTCTGCTATTACAACCACCAAGAGCCCTCGAGTAGCTGGGACTGCAGAGCATGGATGTGTTTAATCTGGGGGGGCACCAGGAGCCCGGCACATGTAGGTAGGTAGGTAGAGGTGATACTGAGCTCAACAAACATGCAGCATCAGCATAATGCCAGGTTTCCTTCTCCTCCATCCATCCCTCACTCCTATCTGATCACCTTTTAACAGCTAGAGAAGCGATGAGGGATGAATTCAAGCCCCAACCCAGGACAATCCTGGATGCAGCCACATACACCATTCATTTTTTGGTTATTTGGGGTCAAGCTCTGAATACTCAGAGGAAGAATTTGCAGTGCAATGTTAGTAAGGTAAAAAAAAAAAAGAAAAGAAACAACAAACCAAAAAAATAAATAAAAAAACCCCCAACCCCAGCCTGTCTTGTCTGCTGACGATCAGAAGATTGGCTGGCTAAATTCTTCAATTTTTTATCTAGCTATTTATAGAAGACTGCAGAACCAGCTGAGCGGAGTGAAGTGATGTCACTTTTGCTGGGAGGATGGCTGAGCAGAGGACCGGCTGGGGCCACAGCCCCACCGTGGGGGCTTGGAGCTGGAAACGGGGGCATCTTTCAGCTCCACTGATCAATAGGGCATTGATGGCTCTGGGCTGACCTTCCAACCCTGCTGGAATAGCAATGGGCCGCCGCCGCCCCTCACGAGGGGCTGCTGATGGTTAGCTCCCAATTTTCCGATCGATCAGAAGTCATCTTTGTCAATAAACCTCCCGATTCCAGGCACAGGCAAAGCAATTTTGGAAAGGTCAAGGCTGGGGTTGCATTTGCGCGACCTCCGCTAGCGCGGTGCCGTATACACATTAAAAGTAGTGAGAATATAGAAGGTTTTTGTAATTTTTTTCCTCCCCCCCATCTTCCATGTATTTTTAGTAAGCCTTTGGGCATCTTCCCTGTCCCTAAAAGAATCTGGTTGCGTGGCAACGCCGCCGGTTGCCGTGGCAACTCGGTGTGTAAGCAGCTGCCGCAATCAGCATTAACTCCGGGCTCGCAGGTTT
>VYZX01032133.1:109673-137212 GCA_013401335.1 Brachypteracias leptosomus
GTCATTCCAATGCATGGGGAGGGAGGGGGGGGACGGGGAAGAGGAGGAGAGGGGGGGACAAATAGGACACGGCAGCGCCTTGCCGTAAAAGGGAAGTCACCTAGATAATGTCACTCACAAACATATGTTCCACAATTATTCTTTCCGCCGCTTTATTGCCGCAATTATGGCTAAACTAAGATGACGGAATTAGAGGGGTTTAATTTGCCTCCGCCGCCGATGCTCCACTCCCATTAAAATGAAGGCTAAGCCCATTTTAAGGAGCAAACTGTTGGCTTTGCAGGGAATGGGAGGGGGGATTTTTGTGTAGTATTTTGAGGGGCAGGTAAAAATAATACCTCCAGGAATCTTAACGTCTACCCAAAATGAGGCACAGACCCAGGCACTGGAATTTTAACCATTTTTTGCTTTTGAACCCAATGGCACTGCCACAGCCATCCTCCTCCTCTTCCTCTCCCTGACTCCCCCCTCCCTGAAATTATTTGGGAATTTGCTATTGAGCCATCTCAAAGTTTCTCTCTGGGCTCAACCCACCAAGTGCTGCAGCAGCCTCTGAAAACATCCTCATGCGCTAAGAAACGGACTGACTTCAAAAATGAAGTAACGCAGCATTAACCCTGAATTTCCTTACATCGGCAGACTTCCAACCATCCCTTACTGTTAGGAGAGCATATTTTATTATCTTTTTTTGAGAAGAAGTTTCATTTTGCTTCGTCGCTGCTCCTGATCATATAGCAAACAAAAAGTGAAGCGTTTGGCAGGTGATGAAAAGCACCATCCTGCAAAATCCTAGAGCTCCGGGTAGTAAAGGGACTTTAATTTGGATTTTTTAATGTTTGAGAGGAAGCTTTAATCAGTGTTAAACATATACATTTGCACAGCTGTGCTGGTTCAGTTGTGTAAGCCAGAATCTCACCACGGTTTAAAATATTAGGCCACAGAGTGATGCTGATTCCCTCAGAAACAATTCCAGGTTATGGGAATAAAAGGGGTGTAAACACTGAGTATATAAACATAAACACTGAGTATATAAACACAAACGTGACATTCAGATCCATATGATTTATTTACCAACCTTTCCAAACAACCAGGGTTTGACCCTGTGAAATCCTGCCTTTATAGAAGGGCGTTTATTATCTTGGATTTGCATAATTAAAATATACATGCCCAGTCACCAATGTTTATAACCTGTACTTGCTCCACCCTTATTAAGACTTGTCTGAGAAATCCAGCTCTTTTCGATATCATTTTAATTAAAAGATAAACATAGCACTGTAGCTTTTTCTTAAGGAATTTACTAGCAAGACCCAATTGCAGACGAAAATGTGTTTTCATTTTTCACTCCTCACAGAAATGGCTGAACACGCATCTGTTGAGATTTGCAAGGTAAAAAAAAAAAGAATTCTCCTTAGGAGAGACCTTGCATGCCACTGTTTGGATAGAAGCCTCTTTCTGTGGTCAAGCTCCAGTCTATAAACCCCTGAAAATAGGGGTTTTTAATGAAAGTACAGCTGAACCCTTCACTACAAAGATGCTCGCAGGCACTGCTATAATATACAAATCCTGATGGCATACAGTGACCTATTTTCAAAACCAGGCCAGGCAAAATGACATCGAGAAATTGAATTCCTTGCCCTTCCTTTAATAGTGTCTTGTCATGCAACCTTCAAACCAGGACGGGTGATCATTGCAAAACCAGCCCCAACCCGGGGGGACACCAGGGACCTTCTCAGCACTAATACCTGGGGCCCCTCGCGCCGCTTACAATAATTGACTGATTGCAGAGGGCAGGTAGAGACCGTTCAAGTCCAAAATATCCTTGGGCAAAGGGGAGGGGGGATTTTTGCCCTTTTTGAAGTTGGAGGCCAAAATAAACCTTCAAACCCGTCGCCTGCCCTATTTTGTTGTGTCATCAGAAATGGCTGGCGACGGGGACAACAAGCGGCGCTGCTAAAAATACGCTGGGAGTTATGCAGGGATATTTAAAATAGATTAGCATATGGATTAACTCCAACTCAAAACTGGATTTAACCCTTTGGTAGCCACAGCCCTGCCTTCAAACAGTGCAGCAGCAGAGATAAACGTAGCTCCTGGGTGTCCAAAAAAGGTTTGTCTGGCAAAGCAAGTGTGGCCGCTGCCGCTTCCATTTATAGCTGGGACTCAGCAGCTAAACAAATTTGGGCAAATCAAGGAGTTTATTAATTCTCTTATCATATTGCCATCTTTATGCTTTTTTGGTTTTTAACAAGGCTCATTCCATAAGGTGGGAAATTTAATTTATTGCTGAAGGTATACCCAGAAGCTGTAGAAAAGGCCCTGGAAATGGCTGCACGGGAAATATTTAAGGCTGCAACTCTATGGTTATACTAAATAAAAACTAAAACACTTAGAAGTGAGTAAAATAGTTGTACGGTAATGTAGGAAGACTCAAAATTGAAGGAATCACATTATGTAGCAGAAAATAAGTTTTGCTAAAGTAAATACATTTTTGGAGCAACAAACAATAGCTATTTTCCTGCAAGAAATGGTTTATTTTTATCAAAATAATCCAGATCTCTAAAATAAGCCACTTTTGCAGCACGCATTCTGAATTCATATTTTATTGCATGTCATCTGAAAAATCCAGTATTTTGTTGAACTTGTTGAGAATTCGGTATTTAAAAAAGACCAGAAATCATGTAAAATTAATAGAAGATCTACCAAGAAAAGTCCCAAATTTTAAATGTCAGACTTGCAAATTTCTTCTTGCAATCTCTTTTTTTTTGCCAATTAGAAGACAGTTATTTCTGATTTAAATAACTGTAGTGTTTAAAAGAAAGCATTTTACAAAGTTTTCTGTTCTAGCAACACACAACCTTTCCCACTACATCAATCAACACCTTTTCCCCATAGCAGCTTTATTTTTAACCACCACAGGCTGAAGTCAAAGTTTTGGTGTATGACTGTCTGTCTTTGCTTCTAAATATGGATTTATGGTTGGACTGGATGATCTTTGAGGTCTTTTTCAACCTAGATGATTCTATGATTCACTAATTTATTAGCTTAATATTTTTTTAAGTGCTGGGCTTTTAGATCTCATTTTATGGGAGAATTCTGTTGTTAACTGACCTGTAGAATTTTAGGTGTTTGAAGACTTTAGTCAAATTCTTGTATCACAATCTCTGCAGCAGTAATAAGGCTTTTGGGGGTTCTTTTTAAGCAAAATATCCTTTCATATACAGAACACAATTGCTTATTCCCATCTTTTCAAGTAAAATCATTTGAAATAAAACTTTAATAACTACCTATGCTAAAAATATTGGGGGGGGGGAAAAATTGATCGTTTTCCAACATGAGAACCAGAAGCTTGGAAAATCCACTGTACATAACAGCAAATAGCTCAGAGTGAAGAATCTCTGAGAAAAACCTTCCTGGATACTCAGGATTCCTCCTCAGACTGGGCACAGGGAAGTTCTGCAAAGGTCCTAAATGGGAAACTGGATTCCCTTCTGGGAGGTGGAAAGTGGAACATGCCAGTGTCAAAGGAAATAAGGACATTCCTCAGCATGCACCTTCATTCTGTTAACATCTGCCTTGAAAAAAAACAAACCAAAACCCGGAAAGAATCCAATCTGAGGCAAAATGCTCCTAGAAAAGCAAGTTTAGTGAGCAGAGGACTACACCCAACTCTCTCCCAACAGCTCCTGCTGACACCTCATCCTGCCCAGAGTCAAAGAGGGAGAAAAGTCAGCGCTGAAGTGAACAACTCTCTTTGCAAACCCAGGGATAAAAAACCTCATTTCTCCAGGAGCGTAGCTGACAACTTCCAAATAAATGAAAGAATATCTTTCTAGCAAGGAACTTTAATAGTTATCATTTGTTCCCTAGGCTTCCAATGTATTTTGTATTCCAGTATGTATCCTTCAAAAGAAAAAAAAAAAAGGTTTCTGTTCTCTAATGAAGTTTTTGGTCCATTTGGAAGGGAGAAAGCTCATAGATGTTATGGATTTCATTCTAAGTCAGTTAATAAAATCTCCTTTCTCCAATATCATTTTGGCATAATCAGACAACCTCGTATTGCTATTATCAGATGAACCTGCTCCAGTACAAGGCTTTTATTACCCGTACATAAGGTTTCAGGGAAAATATTTTGAGAGAGACAATGATTGTTTAAATAAATGTGAAGCATAAAACATCTGAATGTTGCTCCATGTAAAAGTCACCGGTATAAAAGATTAAAATTAAAAAAATATATCTTCCACTTACGTAGCAAAAGAGCCATAATATTCTGACACTCAAAGGGCAAAATTCATATTTTCTGCTTTTAAAAATCAAATGAAAGCCACAGGAGTTGGGGCTGTGGCTGTAAACCTGTGAAGCTCTTTGCCATGTGCACATACATGTCTCTACATGTATGGACAGACATGGATGGACACACGTGTGCACAGACACACACACTGGAAAGATGCTTTCGTCTCGAGGGCCAGTTCTCTTCAGAGATCAGAAGATGCTTCATTGAGAAGAGGAATACGCAGAATAGTTATAATATTTAAAACAGCCATTTTCCATTGAAATATGGTTGATGGCAATTAATGGCCACTAGGAAAAAAGAAAATACGGGGGTTTTTATCGTTCAATTAATAACTTGAGTAAATCACATCAAATTTTGGGTCCTCTCTCCTTCTCCTCAGAAATAAAAAAAAAAAAAAAGAGTGTGCAGCTGGCGCTGAAATATCCACCAAATCCTGTGCTGTACTTAACATGACTGGTAGCAGATTAAATCATAAATATACACACAAAGTGATTAAAAACCAACATTTAGCATCTTTTCTTCTTTTCCCTTCCTATGTAGCCTGCCTCTTTTTCCCTTGTCCTCTTTTTTCTAGTTTTTCAAAGCATTTGCCATAATATTCTTTCCCATGCTTTTATTGTGTTTTTAGAACCTACTCTCCATTATCAAAGATGCTACCGAGGGAAGACACTTTACGGAGATTATTAGATTTCAAGAGTAGCCCAACGTTGTTCAGAGCTAATAAAACAACAGGACAACTGCAACAGCAACAACACTTGGGCTTCGTCTGAAAACGGTTTTTACTCTGTGCCCTGAGCAACACCAGTCACTCATTCATTTAGTAATAAAAATTACATTCCAACACTGCCGTGTGCTAAAGAACAAAATTATTAAGAAAGGTTACAAACCTCTTGCGAGGGCAGAAACAAATTGTGGTTGCAGTTTAAGCTGATTTTTCAGGGCTACCCTATTAAAATGCTTCCACATGTTATGGCATCACCTTTGCAAATTGCTGCACAAATGCCTCACACATATTAATCTGCTGGAGACAAATATTGTACGTATTTCTACGAGCAGGTGAGTGAGAGACACTGCTGCTGATGTTGAGAAAATTCAACCCCAGAGAAGCTTTTCAGGTACTGAACTTCCTTTATAAAACCCATTGGAAATATTTATTGTGTACCTATTTTACAGGTGGGTAGACAAAGGCAGAGCACAGTTTGCCTTAACCAAGGGTCAATCAGTGAGTGAGTTCTGGAAGTGGACACACCTCTGGAAGGGTGAGACCTTGTGGTGTGTCCTGCGTGGAGGGGAACACCACGAGATGGACATCACCAGCAACGGGGATTTCAGGTGATGACCATTCCCTCCACCTCCACCAAGCAACAGCTCGCTCCAGGTAAGGCTGGAAAGCTGGAAAACCTGCCAGGGATGAGCCCACAGCTGCTCAGATCTTTCCAACAGCTTGGTTTGGGATTATGGTTGCTGCTGCTCCTTGGAATTTCATACATGAAATTCTGATGACCTCAGGAGCCTTCCATGTTCACGTGCAGCATCCTTAGTTAACAGTCTAAGCAAATGAAGGCAGCCCAACAGAGGGGTGATACTGACCCAAGCATATCCCTATTTTTGTACCTTTTTTTTTTACAGATACAGCTTAATCAGACCAAAAGCTGCTTTTGTGGCCTTTCATAGGAAATGCCTTTTAACAAAAAGGGGAGAGGGATATTCACGGAGAGATGGCAAGAACAGAAACTGGAGGTTTGAAAGACCCACCAGGAGAGGGAATTCAGCCCACTTATATTAAATCAGCTGTTATTTTTTTTTCTCTCCTCTCCCTCCCCCCAAGTATTGGGTACCCAGAAAGAAAATGATGTGAATCCATTTTCAGCACTGATTCCTTTTAATCCCGCAGATCAAAACCATCCTACAGCTTCCAAATGCTTTTTTCATTCCAAAGGTAAAACGTTTCACAGGAAGATGTGAGGGGTGAGTCTTCCCATTCACAGATTTTAAACTCAGTTGATTGCAAAATATAATGAACTTTAAAAAAAAAAGCCATAAAAGGCCTAAACCCTGAAGACAATGGGGGTTTGGCCATTAATACCTAAAGCAGCGGGATTGTGCACAGAGTAATCAATTGCCCAACAAGGCCCTAGGAACACAATCAAGGAAGGAGGCTACAGGAACACACAATATTTCACATTTAATAAATGGTCTTTTGAGATTACAGCCGTTGAGAGCAGCAACCCAGAGGAAAAGGAGAAGGCTAAAGCAGGGATTACGTGTGTTTGTCTCTCTGTCTGTCCATGAGGTGGAATTTTAAGCAATAGTTTTCATATAACCTGTCAATAATAAGCATGCTTTGGCAGCTTCATGGTTTGCTTCAATTTAAATCCCTGTTCCTTAAAAGCACAAGATTATTCTGTCTTCAAGGGGGAGGAGGGTAGGGGAGAAGGAGGCAGCGAGGTCTCTTTGATAGACTAATCAGACTGGCTCCTAACAATACCTGTCTAAGGAATTACAATAAAATATTTTAAGTACATTGTCGCTGTCAAACACCATGTATTCTTGCAGTATTTATTTTACTAACACTTATTTACAACAATTTGAGTAAAATAAAATTAGACCAGGTTTTTTTGCCGCATCTTAATCAAGTTTTAGTCTAAAATAATGCTGAAATATGTTGTTCCTTAATAGGCAGAAAAACTTCCAAATGATAAAATATCTCCAGCATATTCCTTCTCCTCCAAATTCAATGTACAACTGCAATCTTTTTATAATTCATTATACGATGAACAATATTCAAAGGATTGTGAGCTCAGGCAAATCACACTGGAAGTGATGACTGAAAGAGGAAGAGCTGATTCTGGTTGGGTTCTTCCCACCACCTCCACTGAATTTTTGGTCAGATTCTTTCTTCTCCTTCCTTTCTCCCTAAAAGTCCCCAAACCCTCTAGTTTTCTGCCATCACTCACTCCAGCTGCAGCTCAAAACCTCCACCCAGCCCCTGGGTGGATCCACACAAGACGCTCGACATTTTCCTGGAAAAATTAAGGAGACTGCTCCTACTTTTTATCCCACTCGTAGCACAACGTCTCAGGCTCTTAATCACAACCTGTATCCCCCCTTTTCATCCTTCACCCAGCGGCCCACTCGTATTTCAGAATAAAATGATTGTTTCACCATCCTCGATCACAACAAATTATAATCATTAATGCTCAGCTCTGATTTTACTCCCATAAAGTACCTTATCAGTGGGCTGCAGCTGCTTTCCTGAATCCAGAGGAAATACCAGTTATTAATTATAGTATCATATATCACCCATATATATGATCATATGTGTATATATCAGCCTGCCTAGATTACAGTAATGTGCTGGTTCTCGGAGCCTATGGGGAGGGGGGGGAAATGTGCGTGGGAAGGGGGAAAATGATGCATCTTATTTGATTACAGTTCTGATTATCATAGAAACTATGTTAAGCTCCTTCTACTACCTTTATAAAAGTAAGATTTTATGTTTGCCTTTCCTATTTTCTTGCCAGATAATAAATCGCTTGATTGAGGAACGATTTCCAAATAACTTTTTTTCAAAGCAGAACAGTTGTGGTTATGTTTTCTGTATCCCACACCGTACACATTAGGTAGTTTTCTCCCCTGGAGTGCCAGGAAAAAAAACCCCACACATTCCTTCTTGCTACAAATCTGTAAATCTGAAAAGAAGAGGCCACATGAATGGGAAAGCTCTTTATAGAATAAAAAGCGTGGGGTGTTATTAAGTAGGACTGTAAGCCCTATTCTATTCATAGTAATTAAAGGATCAGATCAGGTTAATGTGAGGACCTAGGTCAATAAAGTACTGTAGGTTCACCCTTTTTAATCCTTCTCAATCCCACAGCCTGGGCTTCTGACTGCTTGGTTTGACTCACGGAACTATTATAGATGGCAAAGATGGGCAGAGAATCGTTGAGAAAAGTTGAGGTTTAGATCAATCCCACCAGGCATTTTTGAACACAAGCACCAGGAGGTGCTTGGAGTGGGGTAGATGCCAAACTTTAGGACCAGCTGCCTCACTGCTGTACCTTTTTCCCTCTGCCAGCTGGTAAAATAACTATGTGAAAAAGTTCAGAGAATATTTGGGGTTGACAAGTAAATCCATAGTGCTCCAGATATTTTAAAAATAACTTTCTATCAACTTTTTCTTTGTTTTATGCATCCATTTCCCCACTCCAAAACCTCTCCCTGTTTGTCATCTCCACACGCAGCAGTGCCCAAGGTCTGGGCTCACCAAAAGCCACCAGTTAAGAGCAGAGGTGACCAACAAGGACAAGCAGCACTCCTGCCTCCACATCATCCAGTGCAGTGGAGGAACCCACATGGGGTTACTGGGTGAGGGAAGCAATTTTTGGGAGCTACAATGAAGCTGAGCTGGAGACATGATAGCCCTGCCCTCCCTAGATGTAGCTCTGGAAGAAATCATTTGGCCACCAAGCATAGATATCTATTTAGAAGTAATCTGGAGGATTCCCAACCCTAGATGAGCATGTGTCAATCAGAGGTCAGCTCATAAAGCACCGACTGGACTTTGCAGCAGGCTGGAGATTAAGCTGATGGCTCTATCTGTAGGTCCAACCCTGCATAATGAGCACGTCCCAAACTCCTCCCTGCAACATCCCAGTTCCACAGTAAAATCCCTCCTGGCATCTGTCAAGGTAGAGCTTTGTCATCTCTTGCTGGTTTTCCGACCAACATTTTAATCCCAATTTCTCCTGTTAATCAAGGACCGGTGTTGTCTGTAAGGCATCAATCTCAGCGCTTCTTTCCCCCTCTCCTCTGACCCTCCAAAGCCCTCATTAGCTAAGGTAGGAAATCAGTGAGAAATTGGGCTTTGCAAATCACTTGGCCTAACAAAGAGGTGGCTCCTGACCTTACACTTAGAGCTATGGCTGAAAGGAAAGGCTCCTCTCACAAGCAGGGGTGTTCTTTTGCCAAAGGTTTACTCTGATTATATCTCCTAGTATATATCCTGCTTATATCTCCTAGTATATACTCAGATTTTTTTTTCCTTTTACAATAAGCAAACTATTTTAAAAAAAAAAATTATTATAATTGTATTTTACAGCAAAATTTAAAATTCATTTGAGAATTTCTTACTCTCTTATATTCCAACAGGCTTTGCATATGTATAGAAAATAATTAAAATATATATACTGGCACTATAGTGAGGTTTTACTGAAATCTCTCCAAAACTCACAGAACTTAGCAAGAAAACCCACTTCTTATTATTTATTATGGGTCTTCTAAATCTTCCCCTAAAATATACCTATTCTGAATTACAAGATGCATACGCACACATTTGCACACAGTATCCTACTCTCTATGTACTGTTCATTATAAATATCTATAAATAGCTTAAAACAAATGGAAAGATTTTTTTTCTACTCATTTCCATGAGTAATTTCTCTGTAACTATTGATACCATCTCCTTTAGCTTTTAATGGAGCATCTCCATGAAAGTTAGAACATTGGGAATTTAAATGACTTGCTCTGGGATCCCAAAAATAACAGGTAAATGGAAACCAGAGAATTTTAAGAATTCCTTTTTAAGACGAGAAGTATTCTCTGTCCACTTGTGTATATACTCAGTATACACTCAGATTTTTTCCCCTTTTACAAAATGAGCAAACTATTCTTTAAAACAAATTATTATTATTGTATTTCACAGCAAAATTTAAAATTCATTTGAGAATTTTTTACTCTCTTATATTCCAAAAGGAAAAAAATACCGTAATGTACATTTACCCACTGTGTTTTCTCTGTTCTCTCTCTGAGCACTTTATTAAATATTTTTAAAAGTAAAAATAAAAATTACATATAATAATAATACATAAATAGACAATCCTTTGGTAGGGAAAAGATTGATTCTTTTAAAGACTGAGGAGGAAAGGGAGGAGGGAAAATCCTTTATGAAAGCAGAGGCCATCCCAAGAAACTGAGGAAGATTAAAAAAAAAAAATAAAATAAATAAAAAGAGAAAGCACCAAAAATGTTAGTAGTTGAATGATGTGAACTCTGGTAAACGCCAGCATGCAATATGGCACAAACGAATCAATCAGTTCAGCTTAGTTCAGCCTCTGCAACTGGCCATCTGGCGCGAAATCAACCAAATGTAGCCCTGCATATTCATCTTCATTTTCACAAATACTCAGGAGAATGTCATTCTAGGGCAAAATAAAATTAAATCACCATAATTTTTAAGACGTCTTTTCCTCTCGTGCTCCCTGGAGATGAGTGTGTTGATGGGAGACCACTCGCTGCTATAGGGTTAAGCAGGTGATTTCTAAGGGGGGTTCCCTCTCTCTTCTATTTAAAATCACATCTCACACGTTGGGGACATTTAAGCCCAGATTTTGTGGTTGGCACTCCTAAGTAAAGGTGGCACGGGAAGTTATTGTGGCTACATTGACTGATTTTTCCCCAAGGATCATTTTGTGTCGACCTTCCACAGCCATCCCTGCAACACACCTGAGTGACCTACTGGGAGAATCATAGAATGTTTTGGGCTGGAAGGGACCTCCAAAGGTCATCTTGTCCAACCCCCCTACAATAAGCAGGGACATCTCTACCTAGGGCAGGCTGCTCAGAGCCCCATCAAGACTGACCTTGAATGTCTCCAAGGATGGGGCCTCCACCACCTCTCTGGGCAACCTGTTCCAGTGATCAGCAATGATGCTGTGTGAGATAGATCTAAAGGGAATTCAGGGTGCTTAATCCTCAAAGCAGCTGGCAAAAAGGGACAGGGGATGCCTGAAGAGTGAGGCCAGAACTACCAGCTGTGAGTAAAAATCACAGAACCATAGAATCATTTTGGTTGGAGGAGACCTTTAAGATCATCTAGTCCAACTGTTAGCCCAGCACTGCCAAGAAGACCAAGACTGGTACTGATTTGGGACTGTTTTGTCTACACAAATCACAGTGATGAGCACAGGGGAGACTAGAAACCAACATGAAAAAGAACAAGAAAGAGAAAATGAGAAAAGACGATGGACAGAGCATGTGTCACCATTATGTCAAAGTTAGAAGCTGTGCCACACAATTCTTTATTCAAGATAATTCAAATCATTGCCTGTCAGGATAGATTATTTGGGGGTTTAAGTGCTTGAATTAAACCTTAATCATACTCCATCCAGAAGCCTTATCCTTAAGTTTATTTATTTCATTGGGTTAGATGCTCCCAGAGCTGGGTGAGTTGGTTTGTTTCAGGTTGGGGAGGGAGGAGTTTGATTCAGGTTTAAGGTTGGTTGTTGCATTTTTGTTTTCTCACAGCCTCTAAAGATTATTACATTTTAAGAGGTCAAGGAAAAGTTACCCAGAGTTTGGCTAATAAATGATTTCACAAGCATATCTTCTGATGTTGATATTTTCTTTGCTAAGTGTTATCATGAAAAAAAAAAAGTCTGAAGGTGCTTCTGCTGATACCATCTCTTTGCTCCTGTCCTAGAGCTGTCCCACCTCATTTGATAAGGAATAAACAAATGCCTGGCCTCATTTGAATAAATACGTTAAAACAAATGTGAAACAAGATGCATCAAAAGGCAGTAAATACATTACAACTTCAGGCTACGAGGACACTCCAGCTCCACATGGAAACATCTTTCCACTCAGACAGGGAACACGAAATAACTCAGGCCAGTTAATCTATTTCTATCTGTCTTTAGGATTTAAACTGAAGCCCATCCCCTTGGTATCTGGCAGAAATCCTTCCTCATCTATTTATTTACGGTAGAGACAAAACTGTTAACTCTAAAAACACCTCCTGTAAAACCTAAATACAGTATATACAGTGAAAGAGAGTTTGACTGAATTTTTCTCCTGAATATTTAAAAAAGGAAAGATTTTGTTTTGTGGTTTTCAAATTTATTTTGCTTCTTAACTAGAAAAGGCCAGAATTAGATTTGTTCTTTTTTCATTTTGAAATCTTGCTTATATTTAATCAATTTAAACAGACACCATGAAACAATAATTTTATTTCAGTTTCATATCTCTCTGAACTTTAACCACAAAACAGTCAGGGGTTGAACAGAGTACATAGCACACCAAAAATTAAAAAACCAAAAACAAACAGAAAAAAAACCAAACACACACACACTCCCTCCTAAAAGACAAATTCCTGGCAAACATTAGACTTTTGAATCTCTTCCACTCCTCATTTCTATTCAGATATCACTGTGCTCATGAAAATTGTTCCAGTTCTACTTACGACTGTTTATTTTAGTGTGTCACCAAAAAAGAAGCATTTACAAGAAATACTGTAAGCTGTTACAAAGTGGTTTATATTCATTCTTCCATCTTTGCACATCATCATTTTGCTGTTTACATATCGGTATATTAGCAAGATGACAACTCTGTTTTTAGACTGAAAACAGCCATTTATAAAGCGTGCCATGCAGGATTCAGAATGCCTCGTTCCAAAACTGCCTTTGCCAACTATGTGACACCAAATTTATGTTTTATCTGCAGGCACGGAGAGCTTTGAAATAAATATTTTTGTGCTGCTCAGAGGAAAAGCTGATGCATCACTTCATAACTTCACGGACAGCCCTTCCACAAACAGTCCTAACTTATCATGCTGGCTACAGTGATGGCTTCAGCAGCTATAAACTACAAGACCAATCTCATCTCAAGTATCTCAGATCTGACCTTCTATTTGAAAGACAACCTTCTGTTAAGGATAACTCCCCTCCTCAGCTTCTACTTGCTCAGTGCTTCATGAGAATAAGAAAACCAGCTTGTGATTGCTGTAGTAAAGCTTAATGTTATCTGGAATTGTGGAATCAGAGAATCATTTGGGTTGGAAGAGACAGAATCTCAGAATTGCTGTGGTTGGAAAGGACCTCTAAGATCATCGAGCCCAACCATTATCTATCTCTACCAGGCCCACTTCTACATCATATCTTTGAGCAACAGAATCACAGAATTACTACATTTGGAAAGGACCTGTAAGATCATCAACCTTGAAGATCATCAAGTTCAGCCATTGATGAACGGACATGGGGCAGTATCCAGCAGGACCAGGACCAGTGGCTTTAATGTATTTTTGGGATTGTGATACCAGGTAATCACAACCTATTGAATTTTTGCTATTTATGTCAAAGCATCGCTGACATGGATAGGATGAACATTACTACCTAAGTGATTCCCCTTACAGTCTAAAAGTCTTTCCTAAAAGACCCTTCAAACATGGGTCTACTTCTAGTGGCTACAGCAGGTAGGAAAATTCTCTCCTGACCAAGTATTAGCATTCTTTAAAAGTGTTCAAACCAAGGATCTAGGTCAGTGCAGCGAGTTTACTGTTAGGTCTTTGCTACAACAGCTTGTTAATACTGTCACAGATTACCAAGAGACATTCAAAAACAATAAGAAATTTAAAATTGATCATAAATTACTTCAGTTCTACCATTTAAGAAATTTAAATCGTAGCCTATTTCCTAAGAGCCATACCATTTATTAATTAAATTTTAGTTAAAATAAAGTCCTTACTGATTACATCAAAAGGTGACAAATACTTTCCACACAGCTTTTATTCAGCAGGCAGCAAGTGCAGGAAGAAAAAAGACATTTAAAGGAATCCAATAGTCTGAAGTCAGGCAAATCAGGCAAATAGGTTTGAGCACAACACTACAGAAACATTTGAGTCGTTTTCCCTAAGAGTGAGGAAATTTGAAAATTAAACAGAACAATATCACTTTGTGCTGTCCACTACAAAAGCCTCGAGGCTTCATTCCCATATCACTTACACCAGTGTTATTGTGAAGCAACTCTGCTCAAACAGAAACACCTCGGGTTTACATTAGTGTGTTAATGAAGTAAGACTTTGGCTTCAAGATTCAGCTCTTTCATTAGTAATTTATACTCTCATTAGGGATTTATAGAAATGGGGATCTGGACTCAAACGCTAATTGAGAATTGTCAGTTGTAAATAAGTGCTATCAAGATACATTTGTCCTGGTCACACTGAACAGAGACCTGCATTTTACAAAACAAGACTCTTCCTTTAATGTAAAAAAGTCTTGGGTTAGTAGGATGCAAGTAACTCTGTTGCTCTGACACGTAGCACCTCAGGAGCAGACCCGTGGCTCCTCTCCTCCCCTGACAGCTCTACCAGCTGCTGCAGTATCATAGAATCATAGAATCCATCTTGATTGGAAGAGACCTTTCAGATCATCAAGTCCAACCATTAAGGTCTCCCCTGAGCCTCCTTTTCTCCAGGCTGAACACCCCCAGATCCCTCAGTTGCTCCCCACCAGACTTGTGCTCTAGATCCCTCACCAGCTTCATTGCCCTTCTTTGGGCACACTCCAGTATCCTCCAACCTCTACTCTCCATTCTTCACCCTCTGCTGGGAGTAGACATGGGCTAAGAAGCCCAAAGAGCATCGGAGACCAACCAGAGCATACCTGGGCAGGATTCTTATTTGTATGGCCAGGAGACCAGACAGGTGACCTCAAAACACACAGCCACTGGTCAGCCTGGATTTAGGTTATGCCACATGAGTGAGGCAAGATTTCAACCCCTCTATACCTAGTGGAGATGGGTTCCCAAATGTATTTTAATTGTAAGAATATATCAGTTACAAGAAAAACATTCTAACTGCTGGATGAGGCATCTGACCTGTGCAGACCCACAATGATAAACCTGAAAATCTGCCTCAGCATCACAAAGCAAAACTCAGTTTTAATCCCCTTTTTGCTCCACCTTCCCTTGCCCAAACAAAGAAAAATTATTTCTCCCTCACTCTTGATATCCTTCCCACTGAGATGAGATCCCTCCCGCAGCCAGGACAAAGCCAATTCCACACCAGAGCCATCGCTGGGAACCATAACCAGCCCACAAATTTACAAGGGTTGCATATTATTGTCTTTGAAAAGGAATTCAACTTAATCTAGTGAATTGCTGTAGGCAGCTATTAAGAAACAAAACGAAACAAAAGCATTTTATGTATTTAAGCAGGGAATTGCTGGTTTTGCTTGCTTGTTTGTTTTTAAAAGAGGCATCATTCAGTGCTTTCAAAACACAAAGATAACACGAGATAGGACGTTCTCCAAAGTTACAAAAAAAGCCACCAGGAATCCCCTTTCAAACCAGGGACTCACTAACATGATTCTCAGCTCTTCAGAAAAATAAAGAAGGTTTTCAAATGGACATGATGAAGTTTGGTACCAAAAGTTCCTAGCGATAGATGGATTGTCCACTCATCATTATGTACATGTCATCTGCGCTTCCAGGTAATCTTCCCTGGTAGCCCCTGTCTTGTTGCAAGGACCTTCCTGCTCTCTTAGCTTGCCCCACCATAAGCCAAGGAAAATTTCTGGATATATTTCACTGGGAGATCACTTGATCAGTGATCAGATTCAGATGACCCTCAAACACTGCATGATATAAACGTTTTCATAAGATAAACCTGTTTTTTTCCAGGATGACAGCCTCTTACCATCATCTTTTATGTCTTTGCACTATCTTAATCACAATATCTGGAACACCTCTCCTATGAAGACAGGTTGAGAGAAGAGAAGGCTCCAGGGAGACCTTCTTGTGGCCTTTCAGGACTTAAAGAGGACTTATAAGAAAGATGGGGACAGACCTTTTAGCAGAGCCTGTTGTGACAGGACAAGGGGTGATGGTTTTAAACTAAAAGAGGGAGATTTAGACTAGATAGGAGGAAGGGGAAAAGGAGAAGAGGAGCAGAAAGCTGCACTATGCCCTTCACACGAGCACCCTGCACCTCCAGGTGAAGTGCTGCTCTGCCTTGGCATGGACACAAACACACCCAGGCTTTTCTCAACCTGCTCCAGACAGACAGTAAAATATTATTCTTGGGATGTCTTATTTCAGCCAAAGCCTAGAAGAGAAGGATGAGAAAAAGAGAGGCAGACACCAACATTCCTTCGCTTAAATCTGACAACTATATATATAACCCTTCTAGGTCAACTGGGTACACTGCTTCCCAGCTCCTCCTTGCTTCCTGAACTAGGGAGCTCTCAGGTTAATAGCCTCTAGACTTTACTCTGTCCCAGAGAGGAAAAGGTCTCGGAGACAAAAGCAATAGCCAGAGGCACTGAATTTAAATCTCACCTCCTCCTCACCACGCTTCTTCTGTGACCTTGAACAAGTTACTCGGGATGAGGATCTCAAAGGAAGCCAGACACCCAAACTTCACCCTCCTTTTCCTCATGGTCCCCCCTCCAGCTCTCCTGCCTCTCAGCCCCACACTTTGTATAGCTACAATTCTCTTCTCTCTCACCTCTGCCAACTGAAAACATAATAATCTTGGAAAACAGAAGGACAACATTTTTAAATCAGTGATTTTAAAGCAGATTTGTCTCGTTTCTTCATGCGTTTCCACACATACTTGGTTGTGGTTATCACCCAATTTGATGCCCAGTGACAGAAAGGGTGGGAATGGCTCAAAGTTGCATCAGGGGAGCTTCAGGCTGGACATTAGGAAGCACTTCTTCACTTAAAGGGTAGTCAAACACTGGAACAAGTTTCTATTTTAATATAATGCCTGTAATTTATTCTTTTAAAATTCATTTTGAGCACCAGAAAAGAAGTGCCTACAAGGTGACCAGTTTTTATTACCATCCTCAGGTCAAATGAGGCAATCACAGAGAAAGAGGTGCCTGATATTGCTGTTGTGTCACATACATTTTTAATAATGTAAACATAATTTTCTCTTCAAGATGGTTAATATTGGCTTTGGTCTAAAGAGAGAACGGTAGTCCCTACCAGCACAGAGCCCTAATCATGATGCTATCAAGATTTGGCAAGGAGTCAGAGAAAAACCTATCCCTCAGTGATGATGTTTGACTTGGCATAAATAACTATGCACTCAGAGGCTCCTTTCTGAGCAGAGCATCCTCCACTAGAAGTTGAGGATAACTGCAATAGATGGATAACAGCTCAATAAATAAATAAAATTAAATAACAAATATAAAAACTACATTGGTGACTGCATTTTCATCTTTAGGACTGTGCTAAATCCCACTTAAAAGGGGGGAAAAGTTACATCTCAGAGCTATTGCTTTAGAGGATTCTCAGAAAAGGCGACGATGTTGCGCCACTCGCTCTGAAGCTGTGCTTTAAAAACCTCCTTGCTGCCATAAGAAGACCTCCTGGTGCAGCTCAATTTGAGCTCTCAGTGTGGCACTGTGACTGAAGGGATCCCTGGGTCTAGAAGGAAGGGGAACAGCAGTAGAAGACGACAGCATTAATAGGAGGCTTCTGGTGTACACTGTTAACCAGATCATTACTAGAACCCATCTTGGGCTGTGGTATCTGTGTTTGAAAGGGAATAAACCTACTGTGCAGAAGGACACTCACTCTACTGAGATGATCCAGTGGCATGACAGAGATAATTTAATCTACAAAGTCCATATATGGACTTACATAGCTATTCAACTCCATATATGTCCACATATGAACACTCAAGTCCTGAAGCTCTCACTGCCTGAAAGATGGGCTCTGTCCTGTAGGATGGACACAGGGATTAGGGTGAAATTCTGCACTCTATCATGTAAGGTTCCAAAGCATAATCATAATGATGCCTTCTGCATGAAAGAGTATGATTTTTAATGCAAGTTTACACCATGAAGCACCCAAACATTCAACATCTCCTTTCTCTCCACCTTCAAACACTGCTCACCTTCCCATGGTATTTCTCAGGATCTGGCAGAAGATGGTAAATTCCCTCTTTAACCTCAGATCCTGCATTTGACCATCTCTACAAGACCCGAGGTGGCCATACCTGTCAACTACCACCACTTCCATGGCAACACAGGTGCAGGGAGATTTAATAACCTCATACAGCACCAAAAAGGCTTTGACAACAACCATAGGGCACCACTGTCCCACACACGATGCTCATCAGGGGTGTATCAGCCGATCACAGTGAATCAGAAGCTGGGATTAATCTCAATTAGCCAAGATCACTGTATGTATCAAATCAGCATTTGCCACTTTAAACCTCAGCTTTTACCCATAGTTACCTCCAAGCAGTCCTTGAGGTGGGAGAGTTGCCCCTGCTTGGTTTCATTCTGTTATCTACCACTGGACACAATGGATGGAGCCTTGACCCTTTTTACGTTGTCCTCTTAACTACCTTAAATCATGCCAAGTTTCCATAGCTGGGTTATCAATGTCCCTTTTTTGATTTAATATGACTACAAATAACTTAAAAATATGATTACTGTAGAATGCAGTAATTAACACTCACCTAGACCATACTACAGAATAGTATTTGGTATATAGATCTTAGTAGTATAACATGAATTATAAGCAAAACTTGCCTTAAAATAAACTAGGTGTCTAAGAATACTGCAGGGACTATTCACACCATTAGCTCCCATTTAAAGTCAGTGTGACTTCTTGTATGGAATAAAGCAAGTGCATTTACCCAGGGTATCATATGGGGATACGTAACTGCAGGACATTCAAAAATCAACCTTGTTAGCACCAAGGTGGAGCCTTCGTCTCCTTCTCTGATCCTGTCTCTTTTAGCTTCTCCTTTTGAGAAACCATTTCCCATTTAAATGAATAAAATTATTAATACCATTTCTTCCACCACAAAGCATAATAGGTACCTCAGGGAAAAGATAATTAGAGGAGAAACCTGCCTCACTGAGTTTGTGGTCTACAATGGTTTCCTCTCACAGAAATATTAACACCCTGTACACATTTGCTTCTGAGAGGTGCTGAAAGGACCTGGTAATGCAATAGCAAAGGGGTTTTAACTAAGGCAGGCTTGGGCTTAAAAATCCCCCATCCTAGTTAGGCCTGAACTAATATGGTCATCCTCAAGAAATGTAGCATCTCACATATGTAAACATTGTCCTTTTTAAAACATTTATCTATAGGAAGGTCTATCTATAGATCCTTATGTAGGATTGCTCCTAACAAGGAAAACTATCAGGAAGGTTTCTTCTTCACTGGCCTGGGACTCGTCCACTTCTTTCATGCAGAAGAAATACAATTTGTCCCACAGATTTAAAGTTGTTAAAGTTTAAGCTAAATAACATGTCTGAGTAACAAAAAAATTACCAACATCTAGAAGAAAATTGGAGGTCTGGGGAGAAAAGGAGTGGGGTTCTGATCACAGGCCATTTACACAGCACTTTGACTAAGTGGCTAGGTAAATATTTTTGCTTGAAGGGAGGTTTTCAAGCTTGTTTCTAATGTTGTGTATTGAACCGGCTAGAGCATAGATCATCCCAGAAGAGAAGCAAAGCCTTATTCTGGTAAATCTACAGTTTAAGCCAGATAAAACACCTCTAGTGGGTATAACTCTTATACATGATGGTTGTAGCCCCTTCCCTTTGTGCAGCCCCTCTTTCTACCAAGCTTTCCCCTTCTCAGGCTACACACGTGGGTAGAGGAGGGGGAAAAAAGAAGCTTGGAACCCAATCTCTGCACTAAGTTCTTCTCCTGCCAATCAGGTCTTCTAACCTCCCTCCTTCACTCCCCGTTAGACTAAAGCAGAGAGAACACCCACTTACCCATGTCAAACCAGCATCTAACTATTAGTTAATTAACCTTCATGTTTCTAAGATCCTAGAAAATTATAGAAGAGAATGTGTGGGAGGGTAGAGGATAAGTTGAAAGAAATCATTTATATAGGTAAAATAAATGGCAGAGAGTGATATTTCATGGAGTAAGGCAAGAACAGAGGAAAAAAAAGTGAATTAAATACAGGATATAGTCAAGGATGTCAGCTCAGAGATGGGTATTGAAGAATGGAGACCCTACTTTGCAGCAGGGGTAATATCAGGATTTGACAGAAAGAACACAGGTTAAAAAAACATCTTTCTTGAAGTTTTACAGGAGTTTAGAAGTTTTCATAGGAGCAACTTTTAAATGTAACAGGGGTGGTTTGGGCCTTTGACAAAGAGCTGGTTTTGAGCCTGATTAATCTGAAAGCAAAATTTAAAACTCATCCCAACTACTCACAAAAATCATTAAATTTGGATATTACTAAAAAGCAGCTCATTTCTAATCTCACTTTACTAGACGTCACTAAATTTTCACTGCTTTTCAACAGTGCTCCTTGTCTTCCTTCATATCTACCATCATCTCTGGGACCTGGTGCTGCCCAAGTGTGTCTCAAGGCACCCAGTAAAGCCACTAATGGACATGCAATAGGTCACTCTGTCTTTTTCAATAGAAACACAACAAAATAATTATTATCATATTATAAATACTGATCCTCGATAAGCATAAAAGCAATAATGTGTTCATTGTACAAAGCACTAATTCCTAAAAGACACTTTATTTGTTCCTGTGAGTGATGGGATTCATCAATTCACAGAATTGTGAGCTGGAAAAAAAACCTAAATCTTGATTCAAATAAACTGAAGCCAATAAAACCAGCTTTTGTGTCCCACAAAAAAAGTTCCCATTTTGACAGAAAAAGCACTTACTTTTCAGAAATATTTAAATTTTAAAAATATATATATAAAATAAAGATTAGAGATTAAGAGAGAAGCACTAGACTGAAGCTCTACACTGGAAACCTCACCTCATATACTCCTACTAAATTCCACTGCTAAAAGGGCAAGTGGGTAATAAAAAATTTAAATCTTGACATTTAACCTTTCCCCTCATATGGATGCTTTGTTTTAAATGGGGTAAAGCGTACAAGAGAGCAGAATTCAGCATCTTCCCTTCCCATTTCTCCACCACGTACTGATACCTGGTACTCAGCTGTCGAGAAAATAAAATAGATGTGACCATTTAAATGTGCTGCAATACAAAATAAATTAATTAAGCGAATTACATCTATGCTTCATCTCCAAACTGTAATCTCCTCTCGGAATCGCCACCACACGCATAAAAGGAAGAAATCAGGAAGAAATGGCACGATGAAAAGGTTTTATTGGCTTGGGTTTAAATGCTTGTGCTGTCAGGAGAAACAGGCAACTTATGCAGAGTGCTGCAAATGAGCTCTAATTAAGACAGAATGCTGCAGAAAGACAAGCAAGGCATAGAATATATAAACTTAATAGGAAAGAAAGCCATCATAGGGTATTTTATTTTATATTTAGAAGGCTTGGTTTTATGTCCTTTCACTTAGAAAGATAGCTGTCCAAATACCAACCAGAACTGACAGAGTGGAACCGTGAGTTATGAATATCAGCAAAACTTTCCAGAATATCTTTGTTAATTGACAAATCTGCTAGAACTGCAAAGCTCCCACAGAAAATTCTGCCTGTCTCACTCTCCTGGATGTGAAGAAGTCCAGGGCACGCAGATTCCTGCTTCCACTTCTGCGAAACACCAGGTTAGAACCTAGCAATGATCTAGATTTTCCTATTTTCCAGTCTGAACCTCCATGAACAGCAGTTTGTGCTAGAGCTGGAAACCCTGAGAGCACCACAGCATTGATCACTGGTCCTTTCTCTCCTGGTCCTTTGCCTGGACACAGTTCTATCACATCCTTGCAACAGAAATCTCATCTCTGCAAATTCTGATGCGCCTTCAAGGTATTTCAGAGAACCTTCATGGTAAATAGGTAAGAGCGGAAAGGAAAGACAAAGTTTCTCAGAGCTTTTAAAGTTTGCATCTTTGAAGGTGTTTCCTCACTGTAAGTGCTTGAAGAAAGCTGGTTGGGAGGGGGTTTAAGCAGTGACTCCAAAATTTTTGGTATTTAAATGTATATCAGACTACTATTCAGTTTTTCTTGTAGTTCATCTGACACCCATATCACCCCGGGTTTGATAACTCTATATAATTTTTCTGCGGAGCAAATGGGGAACAATTCCAACCTCAAAATCACTCTTGGGGAGCAACAGAGCAGGAGGCAGAGCATCACTACCATCAAAGAAATTTATCAAACACATTATTTTCATGTACACACAACCACCATCATGATCATCAGTTTCAGCACCTTTTTATGCTGGAGTAAGAGACAGTGGTAGTAAATTCACACCAGACTAGTTGTACCTCTGGGGGAGGGCAGTATCAACAGGCAGCTGTCAAAATCCACCATCATCAATGAAATTAATTCTTGTTGGTATTTTATATACACCAAAAAAAATCCAAACAACTATTTTAGAGTGACTACTTCCACTTGTGCAGGAAGATTACATAAGATTAAACATGCAATAATAATATCAACTACAATGAAGAATGCCAGACCCTATTTCACAAGCCCACAACTTTCCAAAGCACTGATATTTTCACATGAGGTATTCAATGCTTGATCTTTCCTGCGGGTTATTTTTATTTGTAAATTTGAATAAAATGCAAAGAACCAGGCTCCTCTCTTTCTCTGTGTTTTCCTCCACAAGATAAAGGCTAACCATGTATTACAAAAGAGAAGACTGTAATATAAAGCCTAGGGGTGAAGCAATCCTTGCTTTGACCAGGTTAAAAAAGAAGCAATGATTGAAAAGCTGTTTGTGAAAACAGATGAGGAATAGATTAAACTAATCTCCCTTTTTTTTTCCCCCTTTCATGCACATTCTCCCTGCTTCCTCATTAAAACATTCTTCGTACCTGAAGCCAGTTGCAATAACAAGAACTTTGTCCAATAAAACCTCTGAAGAGTGCTGAATATTTTTGCACGCCATCTACTGGTGCTTTATTTCCCCAAACCATGACACCTATCATTAAAAAAACCCACGAAAGACAGAGTTGAGCCATTCCAACCTTAAGTGGAGTTGAGGTTCTGCAGCCAAGCTGGAGCAGCCCTTGCCTGCAGCAAGCTGAGTTTGGCCACATGGATTATCAGTGTTGATGTGTTTAAGCAACCAGTCATCGGGTGCATGAGCAGCAGATTCCCCCTCCCAGCCCTTTTCTCCTCTGTAAGGAGTCACTGCCTCCATCCCTGGGCTCCTCTGTGATGTTCATCCATCCATACACAGCCTTGCTCCCAACACATCAGCCGCTTCATTCTCACCAACAACCTCTCCCCACATTTCCACAGCCATTTAGTGAGGAGCTGTGAACAAACTCACCCCCCCACACAAACAACCCACATGCACTTGGAATCACAGAGGCTTTTGAAAGCCTTTGGAATAGTTATTTGATCTCTCTGAGCTAGAAGACTTCATCATAATTCCAGGCCCTTTCCTTCATGCTGACAACTCTCCCACTTCCAGGAGCCAGTGCTTCATAAAGCCCCAGCTGCTGCAATCAAGATATCTGCAAGGGAAGCTCAAATCTGGTTTTTAAAGTAAACTTCTAGCCTTTGCAGATGAAAAGTCTGAAAGCACTAAGGGCCCCAGGCTCCAAAACAGGCAAACAAGCCCTAAATGTATTATTTAAAAAAATATATAATCAAAGCCTTTGAAAGAATGACTCATTAGTTTTGAATTCTTTAGATACATAATACTAATTTTTTGGTGAATGCTTCGCCACTTATTTAAGATTCCACCTTAAAAAAAAAAAAAAGTTATAAAACCATATTCCAAGCTGACCAACAGATTCATCCCTTTATCCCCTGCCTCTCTCCTCTCAGCAGACCTCCAGCTGCTGGGATTGAAGGGCCCAAACTCCTGGTCTACAAGGAGCTGAGACCTTCCAGCAGGGAGGTTGCTCTTAAATGGAATCATCTGTCATAGGCTTTTGAGATAAACACCTTTATTAAAATATGGGACAAAATCTCCATGAAGGTCTAGGACTGCTGTGCACAACAGCAGACAAAAATAAAAAAATGACTCCCTTAGGAGGCAAACTCATCCTTTTTTTTCCCCCTATATTTACATATAGCACAATTTCTACTGAATTAATACGACCTTTGGGTTCAATATCAAGGACCAGACTTACTAAAATAAGCACACATCTGTTTATACACAAGTTGCAGCCCCAAAAGCCAATCTATGCATATGTGAGACCTTTTTATCATCAGTCTGTAGTGATGCATATGTGCAAACAAATCTAAAAGGTGTAGCTCTTCAGGGGTATTGTCAGACAGATTTTCACATGTGTATCAGGCTAAAATTTGGCTTTTCCCTGCCAGATTTTCAGGAGCTCGTTATAAAACCTTGATCTATATATTTTGGGTTGTAACTGAGCCTTCCCTGAAAGAAGCTGGCTGGAAAACCTTTAGCAAGTAGGGTGGATACAACTCACACATGAGTAAAACATCCTTCACTGGATCAGAGGTAATTTATGGGAAGAGCTGAATCCAAATTCCCGTAGATATCTATAACAGTTACCATAAAATAAGTCATTTTTAACCCAGGATGTACCATACAGGCAAGGCAATATTTTCAAAACCTCTCTACCTTAAAATATCAATGTAAATAAATAAAAAACCGTTTTTAAACCACAAATGTTGTGTAAACACACAAGAAGAACATCTTCTGAGTACTTTACAGTGGCTACCTCAAGCTTCTTGGCTCTCTTAAACCCATCTCCAGCTCTAGCCTGGCACATCTACTCCATGGACAAAGTGCTGGTGACCTCTCCAGCTTCTGGTCTTCACCGCCTTAAACCTCTGCAGTCAACACCCTCTGTTTTCCACCCTTACCTGTCTTATGGCTTGTGTTTGCCTCTCTTGGCTGAAGCTACCAACTCGTATGTGCAGCAACGTCAGTGTTTTTAAAGCTCTATGGAAAGATGGGGCATTATCCCAGCGATGGGTTTGAGCATCCTTCCTCCATCTCCTTCTCCCAACAGGCCCATTCAATTCCCTGGGCCAAATTTGGTCGTTGCCTTTGTCATGTAGAGCAGTAGATCGGCCTTTGAATAGTCTCACTGATTTAAATGGGACTTATTCACACAATCAGCCATGGGGAAGAATGGAAAGAGAAGCTGACATTATATAGTAACATTTCTAATGTATGGCTGCTGAGGGCACAGAGCAGCCTCCTAATGATGAAACCTTGGCAAAAAATGGAGCTGCCATTGCTGCTTCTTTTTTGACAAACTAGAAAAATCCTCATTTCTGTGAACAATATTAAAAGATGTTGCCCAAAGTATGTTATAGTGATGCAACAAAAGCTCAAAATACAAGAAATCTCTGCAGCTGTTTTTACAGTATAGCAGAAATTGTACGTTACCTAAACGAAGGTGTAAGTTATCTACAACTGTTTAACACCACCATTCACAGAACAAAGCCATGAGAACACAAATAAACACACACGCACGTAGCTCACCAAGTCCACATACAGGTGGAAATAAAATTTAGCTGGTCGAAAACGCATTTTATCCAACATTTTAAGGTAATCATACATTAACATCATTAATTTTCAGTACTGAGCCACCGAGCATCCTGAGGAGCAAGAAATGAAGGGTAAGGCCTTGAAACACAAAGGAGCTTAACATCTGAAATGGTCATATTTGCTGAATTAATGCATTCTCTGTGTTGCAGACCCTACCAAAGCCCCAAAAATAAAAGGGCTCCTTTAAACAAGCTCCGGTGAAAGGAGTAGATCCATTAAAAATAACATTGCAGGTGCCACAATATTATTGTGTATACATTGCTGCTGTATTTTTAATAGTCACTCATTCCTTTAGAGAGCAACTTGTGAAAGAATTATTCATTCTCTCTGTGGATACATTTTGAGAATAATTCACTGTACTTTTCCAAATTATTTTCAAAGTGTACACACACAGGAAAGGACACAAAACTTTTCCCAGGCTACGTTTGAAAGCTTGTCAGCGCTCAGAGCTAAGGCCTTTAATCCCAGGCTTTAAATAATTTAAGTAACACTTGATTACTCCATTGCTGCAACGTCAAGCTCTGCAAAATCTGAGGAACACAGAATTTGAGGGGAAAAGGGAGAACTCTCTGCTATGAGCACTTAAGTAAAAACATTCCCTGCCAACAAACCATCAACTGCAGCCTGGTGATGCAAACTGGATTTACCAATCTACCCCCCAACTAACATTTTATTCTGGTTCCCACTCCCAAAACCCTTCTGTGAGGAGTTTTATGGTGCTCTAGTCACAGCTTAGAAGCTACAAAGTCCGATAATCTTAAGCTTAAGGAGCAGCTTTTCCTCAGTTTCATGCGACTCAGTGATACACTCTGGTTAAAATGTACACATCGACTCCAGGAGAACAAAAAAAGGCCGCCTCCCCCCCACATTCAACACACACAAGCACACCATTTAGTCAGAAAAAAAAAACCCAATTTTTAAAAAAAGTTTTTACCTTTCTTAGGGACTAATTTTTTTCTCGAGAGAACAATTTCATTTTCTCGGGTAATCCACTGGGGATTCAATATTTGCTGTCTCTACACGTTTGTTAAATAATAACAATGAAAAATATATGGTACAAATTGCTTTGTTCTCTTAGGCACAGCTGTACCTGCACTGTTAAAGTCTGGACGGCCTCGATTTTTTCAGTCACGTTTTCCACTGAAAAAAACTGTTTTAGCCAACAAACTAAAGTTCTCTGTGCAAAGTTATTTAGATCGTTTTCAAGGGGGTAAGAGGCACGAACATCACAATGTGGGCTGTGTGACAATCTATCCATATTTCTTTACATAGAAACATCAACTCAGTTCAGAATAATTAAACATCCTAAAAAATTATCAGAAGGCAACAAAGAAGGAAAAAAAAACCCCAATACCCTCCTCCCCTTGCAAGTTAAATTATCGCTTGTTAGGCCCTTTAAGATCCCTTAAACTTGGAATCCTTTTTTTTTTTTTTTCATGGAGGAAAACAAAGTTTTTCCCTTAAATCTACCAGATCCTTTTCCCTCCAGAGCTCACCGTCCACTTTGCAACACACAGTGCTAGAAAACCAGGACCAACAACGACAACAAGCCCACGACTGCCCTCGGCAGAGTCAATAAATGGCCCGTTTGACTCTCCCTCGGACCATTTTGAGCCCAAGTCCTCACACAGCTCCTGCCCTGACACCTCATCCATCAGCTCAAGAGCAGAGCCCCCACAAGCAAACCTCTTCTCTCCTATTCCATCTCTAGAGGTGAGGCCCAGAGGAGAAACAGCTTCTCTTCCAGCACAGCCAGGATGCACCTCTAGGATCAGACCTTGGCAATTTGACCTAAAGCCATCCTTACTTGCAAAAACAAAGTCTCCATCATCTTCAGAGCAAGGAGGGAAGAGAGTGAGAGGGGAAAACAGGGGTGGGGGTAGGGGGGGAAAGTCCAGTCCTCTCTGACCTGATTGGAAACTTTGTTGTGGCAAAAAGGAAGAAAAAAAAAAAAACCTCTTTGGCCAGTTGAGAAAGTGCCTATGGTTGTATGGGGGGGGTCTGTTCAGGGTTTCTCAATCTTCTTTTCTCTCTCTCTCTCTCTCCCC
>VYZX01032133.1:148996-203527 GCA_013401335.1 Brachypteracias leptosomus
CCCCGCGCCGTCGGCAGCCTTTGTTCGGAAGGGCCTCGGCGGCGGCGGAACAAAGGAGCGGTGGGAGCGGGGCCGGGGTCGGACGGGACCGGGACCGGACCGGGACCGGGTGGGCACCGTGACCGCCGCTGTCCGTGGTGCTGGCGGCGACACCGAGCTCCCGCCGGGCAGGGAACGTCCCAGTGGCACCGGGTGAGCGGTGAAGGAGAACCCAGCAGCCTTTAAAGGGGTTGAAGCTGAGGGAAAGAAGCGGGGAGCACGGCAGGAAAGTGGCCGCGGCCCCGAGGGCATCCCCGGGTGGGTGGCGGGTCCTCCCGGTGCATCCCCCCCAGCCCCAGCAAGTCCTCCCGGTACATCCCCCCGCTCTGCAGCAGCCGGGGGTGAAGCTGGTCCTACGGGGATCTGCCCCGCTCCCGTCCGCGGCCTAATTCTGCACTGCCCTCCAGCAAACGGCGGCCACAGCCAGGGAGGGCAGGGATGCCCTCGAACACTAAAAAAGGGAAAACAACTAAATAACTGTAATAACCACGGGAATAACAGCGATACCAACACTGTCTGCCCGCAGGTCGGAGGGCTTTGCCCTCTTTCCTCTTGTGCACAGGCAGCGCAGTGGGGTCTCTGCCAGGGACTGGATTGCAGATGGGACTGGTCGCCCTTCTCTACAAGGGCAAACAGGGGACAATTCCTGCCCTTTCCCCAGCCTCTCGCCTCTGCATCCCCTTGTAATCGTTCTTGCGTGGTCCAGCGGACAGATGAAGAGCATGGTCTACTCCGTCCTTTCCCTCCAGCTCAGGGAGCTGGGGTCAAGTGTCTCCTGATACATTGCCTGCTCCTGCCATGCCGCAGAGCTCTTCCCATCCCTTGCTTCGAGATGCTCATATATACATCTACCTACACATGCTTACACACATTTGTGTGTCTCTGTGCAGCCTCAGATTGCCATAATCTCTATTCATCATCGCCTCTTGCTTATATTTTCTTTGTAAGACCCAGAGGACCCCAGGGGAAACCACACAGAGAATGGAGAAAAGCCCATCTACGCCTGCTCGCGTGAGAGCCAGGATGAGCTGCAGCCGAGACTGACCAGTGCACAGGTAGAGAGTGGGGAGGGATCTTAAATACCATGTGTCCTGAGCAACCTGAAGAGCCCAGTTAAACTGTTTGCAGGATTACAACCATGAGCTGACCACCCCTGCATCAAGGCATTATGTCTTCCACAACTCATTTTTTTTCCCCTTCTTGGAAATCAATGCTAAAGCTTCACTAGAAACATTATATTATAGCAAAAGAAACATAAATATGTACATGAACCTGCCTCTGCCAATCTCTCGATGCAGCCTTTGAAATATTTCTTAATGCTTGGAAAGAAATGGAACTTTCTCTGACAGAGATAGAGCTTTCTTTTGGAAAGCTTCCCGAGACACGGAACCTTGCTGCCTTCTAAGCTGCAGCTGCAATAATAACGGAGGTGAGGATGATGTAGCCCATAAATAATGGATGTAAGGAAGGTCTGAAGACCCAGGTGATGGACCATGCCATCCAGAGCATCACATTTCCCCTCCTGATGTCATATTGCTGCCATAGGGGCATGTAGGTTCTGGTGGGGGCGCCCAAAAGTAACCTGCATGTAATATTCATCCCTTCCTGCTCTGACAGCAGAACCAAACCTCTGCTCTCAGCAGTTTTTCCTGGGGGGGGGGGGGAGCCTGATTTCTGAGACTAACTCAACTGCAGCTTCCCACAGGGAGGAGATGGGGAGCGCCGCCTGCCAACCCTTTCTGCGAAGACGCACACCTCGTTTTTTAAAATTATTATTATTTTCCTTTTTCCTTCCTGGAGGAATGGGAGCAGGGGCCGGGGGGGGCTGCAGGGGCAGCAGGACCCTGCGGCTCGACCCGGCCACTGCTTGCAGCGCCCCCTGGCGGCCGCGCAAGCCCCGCGCAAGGGCGGAGAGACCCCGGCCCAGGCTGCCCAGAGAGGTGGTGGCTGCCCCATCCCTGGAACCATTGCAGGTGAGGTTGGCCGGGGCTCTGAGCAACCTGCCCTAGTTGCAGATGTCCCTGCTCCCTGAGGGGGGTTGGACCAGATGAGCTTTAAAGCTCCCTTCCAACCCAAACCCGTTCTATGGTTCTATAAATGCATGTCATGCTAGATGTTCTGCAATGTAGTGTGTGAGAAGTTACCTTTTCATGCCTGTCTGGTGGAAATTGAAGTTATACCTCTTATGTGCCATAGAATAGCAGCTGTGACATGAAGATATGAAGGGAAATGGGCTACTACCTGCCTACTACAGCTCTTGAGGCAGTTTGGGGCATCTGTTTCACTTAGGGATAGTCTTACTGCAGCAAGAAACAGTCATAGAATCATAGAACCATTTTGGTTGGAGGAGACCTTTGAGATCATTGAGTCCAACTGTTCCCCCAGCACTGCCAGGGCACCACTAAACCATGTCCGTCAGCATCACATCTCCATGGCTTTGAAACCCCTCCAGGGGTGGGGACTCCACCACTGCCCTGGACAGCCTGGGCCAGCCCTTCACAATCCTTTTGGGGAAGAAATTTTTCACAATATCCAACCTAAACCTCCCCTGGCACAACTTGAGGCCATTTCCTCTTGTCCTATCACTTGTTACTTGAGAGAAGAGAGCGACACCACCTCACTCCAACTTCCTTTCAAGGCAAGGAGAGAATAGAGATCAAGAAGGTCCAAGTATTGCCCAGTTACAGACCAGTCTGCTTCAAGAATTAAAGTTAAACCTTTAATTTAGCTTGTGAATCAGACTAAATACCAACATCTCATTTTGTTTCCCTTGTCCCCTGTATTCAAGGCGGTGGCCAAGAAAGGTGCTGGGTGCAGGTAAGTAGCAAAGCAAACCCTCCAGCAGAACAAGAGTCATCCCACTGATTGCACCCTGCAGAGCCTGTCCCAGCACCAGGATCTCCCTGATGCTTCTACCAAGAGATGCAGAGAAGAACCACATCCAGCACTTCAAGGCCTGGTACATGACTGTGACTGCCAGAGTGTGGGCAAGGGGATGAGCCAACCACCAAGGTATGATCATAAGGGTCATTTTACCCTCCACACAAACCTCCTTAGCTCTGCTGATACTGAAAAATTACTACAATAACTGAGGGAGATAATAGAGAGAGTAATTCGCCGTCTAGCATGAATTAATTCTCTCTTAATCAGGAACTGCTTTAATAACATGGTGGATATTCAGAGTACAACACTTCTTAATATTAAATATTTGTGTGTCTGAAGCAGTCTTTAAAAAATTCTGACTAGAGAAGTCCCATGATCAGAAAACAGGGAAGAAACACCAAATTTGAAATACACCATTACTACAAAATATTACTACAAAATATTTGAAAATATAACTTAAGGATGATTTTATTAGTACCAGGAAACTACCAAGTTAACTCCATATACTGCTCATGCTAAGGTTGGTTTATAATTTTCTGTATTAAAGTAATTGTCAGTGAAATACAGGTTGCATATTAAGTAACATTAACTTAAATAACACTTGTACTAAAGTACTTCAAATGTAATCTAAGATTAACTCCATCACTAACAAGTGTCTGTAGAGGAGAATTCACACAACAAAATGTTGTTTTTTCAACCCTAATTAATTTTTGCTATTTGTTCTTTCTTTAGACCTTATATGTTAAGTCTACTAATATTTGTGGATAAAATGAAAAGAGCAGCTGGGACAGGAAAACCAAAGGTACAGCCTTCCAATTTTTTATCAGGTAGGATTCCAGCTGATCTGACAGACCGGGTGAAGTCCATTAAAAATTAAGGGCACAACTTCTTTCAAGTTAACAAAATTGGGATATCTCGGACTCCTGTTAAACTGAACAAAATAAAAGCCAATAAGAATGTGTCTGTCACTAATTAAAGCAAGAATTAGTGAGAAGCTGACCTATTTTAAAGATTTATAGCTCCTCATCTCTATTCTGTAGAGGATTCTAAAGGCCAATCAGAATAAATCATTTTCTGCAGAAGAGTCCCAAAACCCTAGGAAAAAAAAAAAATAAAATTTAAAAAACTCCAAAAAACCCCACAACAGAAAAATCAGAGGTTTTCCTTCTTTGCATTTCTTTTGATCCATTTCAAGCAATTAAAATGTCAGATTCTCTGCCTTAGTCAAACTGGTGAAGCCTGTACCTTGTTTCAGGTCACAATTACTTAAGAAATACTTAGAAATTCTGACTTATTAGAAAGATGTTGTGGTCTTAAGACCAAGAGCAAGGTTTAAACATGCAGGATGAAGCACATAGGATGCTTGAAAAGGTATTTGATCCTTCTCAGGATGGGACAGACACGAAGGTTCACACAAGTAATGAGTATAAGTGAGGCCAATATTTACACTCTACACTTAGTGCAATCAATTAAACGCATCCAGGGGCTTCTTAATACTATATATGCACAAAATAGAGCATTAATTCTGCATGAAGAAAAGAATAATAATAGCAGAGATGGCCCAGAAAAACTTTTCCTGCTCTATGAAGAAATGTAGGACTTCTGGAATATTATGTAAGAAAGAATAAAATGACTCCAAGGACTGTGAATAATAGAATTAAACGTTGCGTGAGATCACACTCTGGAATTAATGAAATTGTTTCATGTTATAAATTAGGACTCCAAATGGCTGGAGACAGTGAGTGGAAAAAGACTTGGGGGTATCGTTTGGTTGCATAATATCTGTATGCCAGGTGGGTGATATATACCTGGAAAATAATAAAAAGAAGTAGTTGGACTACAGGATGGCAGCACTAATATTATCTTGAAAAAGACCCCAACAACCTAAACTCAGCATAAAGGGAGGTGAATTCATAAACAACCTTCTTGCAAGACTGGGGGGAAGAGGGGGAAATACTTTCAAGAGTAACTGAATTCATTTACTAGGAAGACTACTCTGATTTTTTTCTAACATGTTGAAATATTAAAAAGAAAAACAGAACAGATTTCAGCCTGGATCAAGCAAAACATTTCATATATTTATGAGCTCAAAATCTGTGAGAATTCTAAACTACAAGGGAGTGAGAGGAAGAAAGAAATAGAAAGAATGAGGGTAAGAGAACAAGAACAAAAGAGAAAGGGGAAGATGAAGGAATTAGGGAAAGGGAAATATTTCCAAATAAATAAAAGAGCACATTCACAACAAGGTGTTTTAATCCATTCGCTTGAGGTATTTTTGAGCTGGGTGATTTTTCAAAATGGACTGTTTCACTGTGGTTTCAGTGAATCAGCATTTTTGCCTTTAAAAATGATTAAAAATCCTAAATGCTCTCTCTGCTACACAAAAAACATTCTGTTCTTTGAAGTGCTCCTCCAGTCATTATGCATAACTTGCATAATAGTGCTTCAGTATGTGAATAATATTGTAAGCTTACAAGAACAGAAAAATCAGGGTATGTTACAGCTTTGTTCACATTGCAGGGAATAAATTCTTCCTTAATATTCTCTAAATCAAGGGATTCAAAAGCTTTTTTCTTTACTCAGCTGACTGTAAGCAACAAGATGAGGTAAGGGAAAGTGCAAAGATTATTTGTAGATTTTTGTGGAGTGACAGCAGAATGTTTAGCAGGGTTTGTGTGATACTACCTGCAGGCAGGCAAAGAACCTCAATTCCTGGATTTTTGTGATTAAATGTGCATCAGAGCTCAGGTATTTGTCTGGGTTTGTCTGCTTGGTTGTCACAAGATTCAAAAATAGGAATAAATATACCCAGGTATCAACTATATTAATATTAATCTATTCTCAAACAATTAGTTCCTACAGGCAATGTTATATCATAATCAAGCTTCAGCAATAATAAAAATGTTTTTGTTTTCCCTCAACTCTGGAGACAAAGCAAGCACTGGAAAACAGTCACCTAAGGACGCAAAAGTTTGAGGAGACCCTAAATACAGGAAAACCAGAAGTTAGAACCGAAAGGGACTTTTTTTTTTTACCATCTTAAATTGACAACATTGATGCCTTTCCAACACATGCACCTGCAAGATGAAGGCTGTTCCATGGCTCATGTGTGGATGTCAAGGACCAAAGATGAGACTACTCGAGCTCACCTGCGTGGAAGCTGCAAAAATGCCTGGAATATTATGGGAATACAGAAGCCCAGTATTTATTAGGAAGAATGCAACCATTCCTGAGTAGCAATGGGGATTAAGAGTCAATACAAAGAAATAATTCTTCAGCTTCAGAAGTTTACACCACAGAGAAGCACAGAAAGGAAGCAGATAGCTCCAAGAGGAAAAGAACTGTGAAAATTACATTCAAATATTCTTCACATTCCTAAGACATTTTCTTCACTTGCGTGTGCTCATCCTTTGACGTTCAGCTTAAGACATTTGTACAAGGCAACTTTATTTCCAGTAATTTTGTGGGCAAACAAAAATAACTAGATTCTTAGTCCATGTGATTCTGTTCCATTTTTTCAAGCACTCACACTTTGAGAAATCAAGAATGATTCTTGTCCAGCAAGCAAGAGCCACAGACAAGTCCTAAGTGAATGAGGAATGGCTTCAAAGAGCCTTTTTCTGCTGAAAAGTGAACCATCTGCTGAGCTTGTGTCTGTTGGATGCCTGACCACAGAGTATTTATTCCTTAAACCACAGGAATGGGGATGAAGGGCAGAAATGGAGAGTGAGGATAAACCCTGAGCGCTGGGACTGCAATTTCAGCCCTGAAGGAAGGGATGTGAGAGGCTGCTAAGGAACAGAACCACAAATCCTTCCTTCTGCTTATGTACATCCAAGACCTGGAACTTAAACCAATAAGGGGGAGCAGTGGCTGAATCCAGGCAAGAAAAGGTAATAATGACTCCTGTGAAGCAGCTACAAATATCACAGATAAATCAGAGCAACCTTATCAATGAATGGCTGATCTTTTGAATTTCTTCTGAAAAAATCCCTACAGAATGAGCAGTAGAAAATTGGCTTTGAATCCACTAGAATTATACAGAAACATTATTCTGTTACCCATACACACATTAACATAACGAATTAATACAATGCACAACAGCCTTGCTCATGTTCCCCATCCCAAATTCTGCATTTCCCTGTTCTCTTTCAGGTTTGCATCCACATGATTCCTACCTTTTCCTTCATTTCAGAAACTGTCCTACTAACAACTACTGCTCTGCTGGCTGAGACCAACGAGGTGGAGGTTTAACCATCGAGGCTGCTCAGCTCCAGGAATAAAGTGGGGGAAATGAACCTTCTACACCTAGATGATGGATTTGAACTAAAATGCCCAAATTGCATTCACAATTGCCACCCTCTCCTGTCCCTCCTGAGAGCCAACACGGCTAGGAAGGGATTGCAAAGGTAGGGAGGGATTAGCAGACATCACACTAAAACCTCATGTATTCTGAAGGTTCTGGAGAAAAAAACCTAAGGAGAGGTGGAGACATTCTGGAGAGCTGATTTAGCAACCTGAATTTCCTCCTTTTCCCAGTTTGCCAGACAGTGAGAGAAAAACTAATGAAATAGATATTCTTGCTGAGGCCAAAAATCCTCTGAGCTCTCCCAAACAAGCAGCTTCAGCAAAATAAATCCCTGAGAAATGCACAGCAAGGACTTCAGAATACCACCAAGATTAATAAGGAAAAGTGACTTGACACTCTCTAAAGTCTTCTACGTTGACTAAAGGCTTCTAACTATGAATTATTTGAAAACTGTTTGGAGTACATCATTGTTTCTGGGAAAAATCTGCCTCTCTAAAGAGATCACAGCTTTGTGGACAGGATCCTAATTTATTATTTCAAAACATCATCTCAGGGGTGCCCAGCTACAAGAAAAAATAATTTTAAGGAGTTTCTTTACCCATTTTTCTTTTTTTTTTTCCTCCAAACATGATACAATAGGCTTGACTACCCTTCCTCCAGACAGGACTTGTGAAGACAGCACGACATGGGAGGGTCTCCAGAACCACAGCAGCAGCCTCAGACACAGCAATTGCCAGGCAACTGGCACCTAAATTCAATAATATTTACTATCTTCCATCTAATGACTGGTAATATATATGTAAATATATATATTACAACCCTTCAGCAGGTTGTAACCCCAGTGCTGGGGTTTGGGAAGCACTAGTAGAGCTTATTTAAGCTCCAGCTGAAGTTTTTGTAGGTTTCAGTAGATCAGTCACTGTCAGGGCAGAGGAGCAACAATACAAATGACATCTCCAGGATCTAATTCATGTGATTCTCTCCACTGTTCTCTACTATTTATATGGTGCAGCTCTGTTTATAGCCAAGTAGGGATTGCTTAATCAGGACAGCCTAATGTACAGGCAATTACCCAAAGCCACACACTTCCTGAGTTCTGTATGGGCAGAGATGGAGCTTAAGAGCTCTGGAGGGACCAGAGCTGCTAACGAACTGCCAGGGAGGGCTCTGGGGACTGGGATGCACATAATGAGAAAATCTGGATGTTGAGGGTGAAGAATTCTCCCAATTTAGCTGCAGTCTATGTAAATTAAATCTGTATTTAATGTTTATCACTATGCAGTCCACTTTAGCACTGGGATAAATTGGGTAGCCTGTGATTTTTCCCTTTTTGGTTATTAGTGTGGCCCAAACTGGTTCAGAAAGGGGAGACCTGGAAACCTTGGTCAAGCATACTGTTGGGAAGCACTGTTATATAGCCAAATTTTCCTGACAGCACTTTTCATGTCTTCAGGCTACATACCTGATTATTCCCACGTGTTCTATTTGGGCATCACATGCACATAGTGTGTATATATGCACATAGTGTGTACATGTATGCATACACATATACACACAATTTATAACACATCTACTAAAACAAAGAGGTCTAGATAATCTTTAAAATACTGGATTTTTAAAAGAAGAAGAGAAAAAGAAATCTTCGAAAACGTAATTCTATGTTTTCTTCTATTATTGCTTCCCTCCAAAAGAGCTCCCACTCTATTCAACTTGCTAAAGTCTGAAGACATCCTTGGTATTTACTTTTAGCTCCAATCCAGTTCCTTTGTTACTGAGTCAGTTCAGAAAAACCTCTCTGTTCAGGAAAGCACTTAAAGATACACTTAAGTACATTCTTCAAGGTAAGCGACTTGTCAAGTCAGCCCAATAATTTAAAGTAGTATTAATAAACTCTCCTTAATAAACAATTCCCTTTGATACGTCTTCACAATGTAGTGCTGCTCTCAGATTCTTTCACATATTTTTCTGGGTTTACCACTAAGACAATACCTAGCAGGACAAGGAAAGGTGGCTTCACATTTCCAAGGCTTAAGATGGCTTTGAAGAGCCGCATTTTCAGGAGCATACCACTTCAGAAAATCAGGTTCACAACAAAAGAGTCGTCCTCTGAGCACCTGACACCAGGAATTATTTTGGAAAACTTGACCTGCTCTTCTAGGCAAACCATTATATCCATAACAACACCCAACTCGGCTTCCAGTTTGCTGCTGTGGTTTTGCAATCATTGATTGCCTCGGGGTGAGTTTACAGAACATGGTACAAAACAGTGTTTGCCCAAGCAAAGTGTCCTCCCTTCCCTCAAGACTCAGACAAAGCTCCTTGAGCGCAAGCAGAGATGTTCCTTAAACACTCTCCACCACTTATCCCTCTCTTCTGTGAAACCCACATATGTTAAATTCAAGAATGGGATAAATTCTGTGACCAGGCACTTCGGCAGTGCTACAGTGTGTGGAAATGGTCCAGTCCACAGCCAGTGCAGCACAGAAGGACCATCTCCACCAGCCTCACAGCCTGACTCCCATCCCAACCATCCCAGGTACTCTCCAGCACAATGCTAGACACTCTTCTCTCTTTGACAGTGGCAGAGTGAGGGCATTTCCACACTCTCTATCAACACTCTAGCCATGCAATCCCTCCCTCCCACCGCTCTCTCAGCTCTGGAGCTGCAACAGGGATCTCCTGGTTGATGGACTACTCATAACTTGTAGAGTTCTTGTGAAACCCAGGGAATTTCCTCTGACTGTTCAAATTGTACCCAACAAGTTGTACTTGCAGAGGGACAAAACCACAAGGAAAGAATAAGTAACAGGGAACAGTGTAAGGGGATGGGGGGAAAGCAGCACTCACTGAGAAAAGGCGCATTAGGGCTTGATATCAAAGCTTGAGAACTGGTCACACTTTCAACTGCCCAGGAACAACCTGTAACCTCTTAAGTGGCATAATTCAACAAATGCCCTGAAGAACAGGCTTAGTTCAGAAGAAAAAAAATCTAAATGTATTTAATATGTAAATCTAACCAGCTCTACTTGCCACACAGAAGGGTTTTGTCCTTTTTCTGGATTTTTAGCCTTATAATGACAGTGGCAATCTTAGGGACATCCCTCACCCACTTCAGAACTCCCCTCTTGGTATAAATATGTTAGCTTAATAAAGTGGGGCTGGCCAGAAAAAGTTTTAGGGAAAAAAATTGTTCAAATTATTTGCAAATTCGTGCTTGTTTCCATGTCAGAGGAAAAAATGACTCATCTCATACATTATTGTGGGGGGAATGAGCTACCATACACCCAAGAGGACACCTTAGTCCTGCCAAGTCTTGCTGCTACAGTCTTCTCAAACAGAGGTGAAAAACAAACATGCTATTGCAAGCCATGGTTAGTCTGATGTTGCACCTACCCATGTAGCCTCTCCCACTACCAGGACAGCATTTGGAAGACCTTGACTCTTGAGAAACCACGTTTAGTTTGTGGTGATGCCACAAGTAGATTGAAAACAGCCCTTCTACCAACACACCAGTAAAAACCCCAAGCTAAAAATGTTAAAGATTAAGTCAATCCAACGTTCCTCCTACACACATGAAACCTAACATTGCTATAAGTTCATTAAAGTTCCACTTAAATGGGTTGGCACAATAAATAACTCAATTAGTTCTTAGCATCACAGCACACGGCCCCAGTCAGAGCAATGCAGAAGGAAGGGCTGAGATTTTCAAGCCTGTTACTCCAAACTATCATCCTGTCACTTCTAACAAGGATCCCCAAACATTGTAATTTCAGCAAACATAGATATTGTTACAAGGAATGCAGATTGATTTTTAATTGCCTTTGTTATGCAGAAGAAAGTTTGTGTTGATGTATTTGTACACACCTCTACTGACTTCTGACAAACCTGCAGGAAGATGTAGACAAAACAAAGGTTGTCTGGAGCAACATGAGCTACTAGACCAGGGGTCTATTCCCTAATGTTTTTGGTCTTTGATAGACAGGAAAAAAATACTCCTCCTCCTCTCATTTTCATGAGAGGAAACCCCTGAGCTGGATTTAAGATTCTCAATCAAAATCAAAGACAATTCTTGCCTCAGACATTATCCAACTCTACTGTGGTGCTGGAAAACCTCTTCAGACAAGGATATTAGAGCCAGAACTTTATCTATCCCTAATATCAACATTACCTCATACCAAACCACCAAAATCTGTTTATTGGTTATAGTGAGAACACACAGGTTTGTAGAATCACAGAACCATAGAGTGGTTTGGGTGGGAAGGGATCATTAGAGGTCATCTAGTCCAGACCCCCGCAGTGAGCAGGGACATCTGCAACTAGAGCAGGTTGCTCAGAGCCCCGGCCAACCTCACCTGCAATGGTTCCAGGGATGGGGCAGCCACCACCTCTCTGGGCAACCTGGGCCAGGCTGCCACAACCCTCATGGTCAAAAATTTCTTCCTTCTCTCTAGTTTAAATCTCTCTCTTTTTGTTTAAACCCACCAGCTTTTGTCCTGTCCCAACAGGCCCTGATAAAAAGTCTGTCCCCATCTTTCTGTCAGGCCCCTTTAAGTCCTCCCATCATTTCTGTGACCTCCTCTGGCCCTTCTCCACCAGGTCCATGTCTCTGCTGTGCTGAGGACTCCAGAGCTGGACCAAAAAAACCAGAAACAACAACCAAAGCCAGAAAAAGAAAATAAACCCCAGGATTCAACAGTTTCTATAGGAATGGGATTACAGAGTCTCAGCTGAAGGAAACCAGAGACTGTCAGGTAGGAACTGAACTTGTAACTCCTTTCCTTACACTCCAAAGTGATTGCCCTGATTTAGTTTAGCTTGACAAGCCCCATTTGTTAACTTTAATGTCTTCTTGCAGGGCTTCTCCTTTCTCAGAGAAGAAAAAGAGGAGTGATGGAGATGGAGCTGGCAGCAGAGTGAAGAGCCAGGGAGGCTTTCACAAGTTGATAACCTAGGATGACCACCACACTGCAGAGAGCACTGTGGACATGAGCTTTTAAGACACTTTATAAGAAACCTAGAGCTGTGGGAGATGCTTCAGTTTGAAGGATGAAGCAAAACTACTTGTAAAATTAGAATTAACAATTGTGAAACCATCATTTTCCTGAGAGTTGCAGGGAACATCCTCCACTTAATTCTGTAGTTTATCATTATTTGCATGAAAGGACAGAGATATTCATCTTAGACATGGTTCCTCCTTAGACAAGGAACAATCCACCTATCTATGTGCCACATGGGGCTGAACCTCCTCCCAGAGGTACCCATCTCCACCTGCTCTAGAGAAGGTCCAGCTTGGGCTGAATGATTTCCAGGCAGTTCAAGTCTACCAAGGTGGTTTCTCTAACCCCCATTCTCAGGGTCTCATCCAGGTCTAAAACCTGCAAGATTCAGGGCTGTTACACTGGGGACAAATACAGGGCCAGAGGTTTAGCAGATATTCCAGCAGAATTCCTAAGCTGACAGTGCTGCCTTTGCTGCTTTAACGACTTTTATGGAGATGTGGCCTCTGCAGCTACTGATAGGACAAAAAACAATTTTCTTGGTCTTGCATTCACAGCACTTCCTTGAGAGGAATTATGTCATCTCCTGGTTTAAACAAATAAAAGAGTATCTGAGCTATATGTTTCAGATGATTAAAAGACATTTGCTGGTGAGGCCACTTATTCCCTGCAACAGGGAGCGAATTTCTCAGATTATGCACATAGCTAAAACTCATAAATTTTGTCATTCATACCCATAAGCTAGCAAAAGCTATTACGTCTCAGTTACACAAGTGTGTGAAATTACTCAGTCAACTAACATCTGGCACGAACTATAAATTGCTCTCAAAATTCTTTTGGAAATATTATATTATTATTAATTTGCTGTGTGTGTCAAAGCATATCACACACAGAGCAATCCTGAAATTAATTAGCATTTCCAAAGATCATGCTGAAAAGGCCCAGAAAGCCAGCAGAAAATCTCCCCAATACCAGCAGGTTAAGAAGTGTTGGCACAAACTTGCCTTCGACATATTTCCTTCAAGCCACCCTTAAGAATAAAACACAAGAAACCTTTTTCTAAGCAATCTCTTTGTAGCCTATCCTGGGCTATTCCAAATTAGGCTCAGAGGCTAAGATTTCATTTGCAGTTTATATTTGCTAAAAACAAAGCATTTAGGAAAAAAATGACAGTGTTTTTAAGTCGTTTTCTAGCAATTCAGAGCCACCCCATTAAGATGCCCAAGGAGCACAGAAAACAGCTTAAATATTTAAGCATGATTTTGAACACAAAGCTCCTGTCTGGGTTTACCACAGTCCTCCAACCCACCTGGGCATGAATTATGCTCTGGGTGAGCTGCTGGAGCAGGGGGGTTGGACAAGATGATCTCCAGAGGTCTCTTCCAACCTCATCATGCTGGAATTCTGGATTCCAGAACCACAGTTGGCTGGGAAGCCTCATTACACCCTGCTTGTGCTGTGGCAGCACAGAAATAGCACATTAAATCCTTTTCCCACCCATGCCTGCAGCAGCTCAGACAGCAGAGGCAAAAGTAAGGCAGGAAACCCAAATTTGGTAGTTCCTGCTTCCGGGATTTTGGACTTTGCAAACTACCTCTGATGTATTTAGCACCAGTCCTGGGATATGTTCTAGAACGGAGGTGCTGGGTGCCCACTCACCAAGTTGTTGGATGCTTCATAACATTTACCACCCATCTCTAGGCACCACTGAGTACAATTTTTCATGAATATAGAAAACATAACCTTTAAATAAAGGATTAACTCTCTTCTACCCAGCAACTAAAAATTTCATTTCCTCAAATATATCCTGAGAGTTTAGTAGAACAAAAAAATATCAGAGTTAAAAGCGGCATCATCTTGCAGGATGGAAGTACAACCACCATCAAGATGTCTCAGGCTCTTTTTCAAAGTAAGGGGGATGTGAACTAATCTCCCAATAGCTCCCCATAGTCGTAGCTTTGGATTTAAAAGAGGAATGGTGACAAGTCTAAGACTACAGTGAAAAAAACATTCAAAACTGGCATAACTCATGCTGAAACACCAGCCTGGCTCTGCAGAAAGCCTGAGGCCATGCTATTTCTCCGGGCTGAACAACCCCAGATCCCTCAGCTGCCCCTCACAAATCCTTCCCCAGCTTCATTGCCCTTCTCTGGATACACTCCAGCCCCTCAATGCCCTTCTTGGAGTGAGGGGTCCAGAACCGACCCCAGGATTTGAGGGGATACAGAACACAGGGGTATGACCACTGCCCTGGACACACAAATTAACACATTTATCAGTCTGATAAGAGTGAAAGAGTTGGAGCTGAGAGCATCCCATTGAAAGTTTGGGGGGGGCTCTCCAGTCTAGTCTCTAATCATCTCCTGAGGTCTGAACACCTTAATAGTTGCAGCAGGTAATAAGTGTGGTGTCTGAGAATGTCTTCTGTGTTTCTTCCATATGGATTTCTCCATCTCATCCTGAAGAAAACCAGCCCGCCTGCTCTAAACCCATGCCGCGATGTGCACCATCACCCCTGTGATGGATGAGGAGGATGAAGGCTGACTTCATCCTTCTAGAAGTTCTTGACACTGCTCTTTACCCGGGTGTCAGGAGCGCATCCCCCAGCCCCGGGGCCACCGCTCCTATCGGTCCCGCTCCCAGCCCGGTCGCCTGGTGCCATCTAGTGACCGGTGAATGGACCGACACCCCCCGGGCACCGCACCCCCCGGGCACCGGCCCCGAGCACTCAGCCCCCCTACCCCTGGTCCTCCCTGTCCCGCAGCTCCTGCTGCCAGAGAAACCTGCCCAAGGACAGCCCCACAATAGGCGGGGACCAGGATATGGTGGTAAAGCCACAAAAATTAATAGGAAGGCTCCAAATAGAATCGTTTTGGTTGGAAGAGAGCTTTAAGATCAAGTCCAACCATTCCCCCAGCACTGCCAGGCCACCACTAACCCATGTCCCTCAGCACCACATCTCCACGACTTGGAAAGCCCTCCAGGGATGGGGACTCCACCACTGCCCTGGGCAGCCTGGCACAGCCCTTCACAACCCTTGTGAGGAAGAAATTGTTCCTCAAGTCCAACCTAAACCTCCCCTGGTTCAACTTGAGGACATTTCATCTTGTCTTATCACTTGTTCCTTGTGAGAAGAGCCTGACCCCACCTCGATCCAACCTCCTTTCAGGGAGTTGTCGAGAACAATCTACCTTTATCTCTCTGAAAACATGGATGTGAACATCCCCAGAATCTACGTGCCATAGGAGGAGAAAAAAACAGCTCCATACCGTATTCACCTTCTAGATTATGTGATTAGTCTCAGAAACCCTCTAGCTGGCCAGACTCACACCAGCTACAAATTACAAATAACATGACCTTAATTTGCAGCTTCCAGTACTTAAAGGGACGTGTCAGAAAGATGGGGACAGACTTTACAGCAGGGCCTGTTGCAACAGGGCAAGGGATGATGGTTTTAAACAAACACAGAGAGATTTAGACTAGAGAGAAGGAAGAAATCATTGATGCTGAGGGTGGTGAGAGCCTGGCCCAGGCTGCCCAGAGAGGTGGTGGCTGCCCCATCCCTGGAACCATTGCGGGTGAGGTTGGCCGGGGCTCTGAGCAACCTGCCCTAGTTGCAGATGTCCCTGCTCCCTGAGGGGGGTTGGACTAGATGAGCTTTAAATGTCCCTTCCCACCCAAACCAGTCTGTGATTCTAATTGGATGAGGAGGGTTATCAGCTGCCTGGCTTTATATGCCTATAGGATTATTTTCAAGCCACAACTCAAATGTTTATTTACTTTTAAGTGAAGTGTTTGATTCTTATATGCTCAAGCAATGTCAGACACTGAAGCTTTTTAACAGGGAGGAAAAAAATCCCTTCACAATCACAAAATCAGAAAAGTTTGTAACAGTCTGACTTACAAGATTAGGCCTAGGGCAATCAAGTCGGTGTGCCCTTTTAAAGGAGCTTAAAATCACCCATCCCTGACCCCACACGTTTAGGAAAGCCTTTTGACTTGTCCTCCCATGAGCATCAGAACAACCACACCTGACCATAGCCTGCAATGGAGTTTGCAGCATTTCTCCCTTTGCCTGGCTGTCAGCAGGCAGCATTCATCCAGCAGCAGGCAAACACATTAAGGGAAGGCAGCAAAATTAGAGAGTCGTGGAGAATTGAGAACTCAGCAGCTGTTTCCCCTTGAATTATCTACTTAGGAGCCCCTTCTCCACACGCCTGACACGGGAACAAAAGAGGCTGCCGTCCCTCCTCCCAGCCGTGGCTGACAACCTATGACAGACTATCTGGCAAGCTGCAGATCCATTACTGGCTTACTGGGAAAGCTCAGGAGACATCTATGATGCCACTCTCAGGCAGAGCCCTCACACCTGCTAAAAGGCTGGATAATTCCCATTCGGGCTCCTTGGTGAAGTGCCCTCTTGGGGGTTTCTCTATGTTTTATTTAGTGTTTGCACATCAAGTTGCTCAAGTGACTGTACAAGGACATGAAGCATGTCTCTATCTCTTGAGGGACACCTCTCCCGAGATCACCATTCAGGGCCCTTCAAGCTGTCCTGTCTTTCATATATAGCTCATCTCTCAGCTGGTGATGAAGGGTAACCTCTTCTGGCACTTTCTTCATCTGATCTGGACAACCCTGGAGCACGCATGAGTTAACTTCCCGCAGCTCTACAGCCTGATTGACGCTTTGTTGCATCAACTGGATCCTCCCCTCCAGATATGAAAGCCTTGTCACATGCTGACAGACCCTATTGTTCCACAGAGCAACCTGATTTTATTCTGAAAAAGGTGCTTTGTCTTGGCCAAAATTAGTGCAAGCAACGACCTTTCTGGGTAAAACTCTAATATTCAAAATTTTTTCCAAAATTGTAAAGGCATCCAAAGGCACTTTTAGTTCTTAGCTCTAAATTTGGAAGAATATCTTTTTATGTGAGATGTTTTGTTGTTTGGAAGACCAGCTTTGCAAGAACATAAAGAAAAGTGGGCCAAGCTCTGATCATTAATGATCCTCAAGAATGAGCATTCACTTGAGAGGATGAGGGAGGTAACACAAAGTGTGAGAATACTCATCATCAGAAACCAGAGATGATTAGAGTTCATGGAAATCACCAATTATTCAAGAAAAGAAGTCAAACTAGGACTGTTGTTTTCACTTTTAACCACCTGACAGACTTGCATGCAGAAAATAAAGGCACATTTTGCATGGTAGAGTTTCCTGGGCCCATTTGACCTCTGCAGCAGAAATGACACCATTTAACTGGGAATATGAGTAGAGGACAACTTCCCTGGCTGCCCACAGGGGAACAGTGTTGGCCATGGAGATAGCCAAGAACCTGACAGTAAAACAGCCTGCAAAGAGCTGCAAAAACTTGGCAAAGTCAAGCTACTGCTCAATCTTTAGATATTCCTACATGAGGACTTGGTAAGGTCTTAAGCACCATTGGACGCAATAGAAAAAAAGACCCAAGTCAAAAAAATGACTATATACATATATAAAATAAAGTAAATAATCCCAATCTACCTACTTTCTAACAGCAAAGGAGAAGACTGAAGCCCCTCTCCAGTTTATGGTCTGTACAGTTCTCCAACGGTTCACTCCAGAGACATCTTGACTTCTTTCTACCCTTCTTTGTGTCCTTCATGCTCAGATGAAACGTCAGTCTCCTATTTTAAGTCCCAGTTTATGCAAGATGAACCTTTCCCATTAACCACACGACATTTGAGAAGGCAGATTCTAGGAGGGTTCCAGGTTCTCATCCTAGATGCCTCCCCCCTTGCCCCTTATTTAATCGAGTCTGTAAAAAGAAAGTTCACAATGTGATAACTATGTTCATTTTGGTCACACCCCTCCCAACCATATGCTGTTGTTTTTTAGCACACATGGAATCTTTGCACGCTAGCAATATGTTGGAGCTTTTTGGGTTTTAAGTGCTGAAATTAAATTACTTCTGGTGTGAAAACTGAAACCACCTCCAGCAACATGCAAAAATTGCTGAAGTTGGTGCAGATTCCACAATATTTGGGGTGTGGGACAGAGGAGGTGGACCTCCTCTTCTCCTGCTTTCTTAAATCAGTTTATGCCACAGAGATCCTTCAGCTAATTCACTGAGGACATATCTAGAGCATGGCAGGAGCGTGGTGCAGCTTTGGGAATAATTAGTCCCCTTGAAGGCAAGAAAAGACAAAGACAAATCAGTAAAACAACAACATTTTGCTCGAGATGGTTTGATTAAAACACGTGAGGAGGAAACGTGGACAGCTACAAGTTGTTTATTCAACTCCCCTCCGCTCCTGGCTTGTTTTGCATGGATAAGGTGATGTGTGATGAAAGCAGCAAAAGAAAATCCAGGGTTTTCAGTGAATCTGCTGGAGTTTAAACTTATATAACTCCGAGGAGGAGGAAAAGGAACTGGTGCTGCAGCTCCTTCCTCTTTCAGATGCCAAGTTCTCAGTATCCAAAGACATTAAGAAGTCATTGCTTACTGCAAAGTGCCTGCCATGGTTAGCTCGAAGATATTAAATTTCTCTTTAACTTCCTATTAAATGACATTTAAGTATTTTTTTAAGTATGTTTTGCATACTTTAACAGCAGAAAAAACCCTCTGAATTACAGAGTTGCTTTTACTGGGCCTAGTATATTTTTGCCACATACAAAATGCACCTGATTGCTCCTCTAAAAAAAAACAAACAAGGAAACAAACACAAAACCTTCTGATTGCTCCTCTAAAAAAAAAACAACCAAGGAAACAAAAAAACCTTTAAACAATCAGTTGTACCATATTCAGATAACTTTATAGATGGAATTATCCTAGAATCTTACAACATATACTGTACTTATCCCCATATAAAGATGCATGTAACAAGTTGTCTATGACAGAAAAAATAAACAGGAAAAAGAGCTTCCCCTCTCCTGAGCTAAGTCTGGACCAGCCTTCCCTGGTAAGAGACAGGAGAAACCAACATCCAGAGACAATTTCCAACACCAGCATCTTTCCAACGGGCATTAGGAACAAGGTTTCCTCTCCCCCAAAAGCCAGCCAGATTGCAAGGAGCCAGAATCAGTGCTGTAATTCTATTTGGTTTTATGGATTGCCATCACTATATTGCTGTTTATTAAAAAGGTTTGTCTTCTTGGTCATTTTTTTTTCTACCTTAATGCTACACCATACTGTAAATTGAATATTTTAGTTTACTTCACTGTGTTTGGCTCTGTTTTGTCTTTCTTTCCACAACAATCAAGCACTGAAGCATCCCTTGACTAAACACTCTGAAAGAAGTCTATTTTAAATTGGGAATACTTGCAGTTCAATTACAGGGGAATTAAGAATTATTTCCTTTCAAATTCCTAGTTGCCATACTGAGTCAAAAAATAATAATTTGCAGTTTAGAGATAAATCATGAATGGAAAAAATAAAAAAAGGAGTAAAAAAAAATATCTTTTGGGAGCTAATCAGAGAAAGTGCTTAGGATAGGGAAGGGGAATAATCATTTTCACCAGCTCTGAGAAATGTAACATGCTCCAGATAAAGCTTCCATCACCCTCCATGGAGTGTGGTGGGGCTTTAAGAAGGCAAATAAGCATTTTCCTCCCCAAAACAAGCCTTAAATCAAAGCTTCCTCCTCAAAGCTCAGATATTCCTTGTAGAAGCTTTAACCACACATAGTTGTGCATCTCTAGCCCAAAACCTCTTTTCTCAATACTCCCCCAGCATCATGAACCAGCAGGTCAGTGACACCTGCTTAGGAAGGTCGGGATAATTGTGGTACCTTCTTCCACTCCCAGGAAAACCCTTTCCTATACAAGGAAAACCTTTGGACAACTCGACATCCGACTGCATTTGCATAAAATGAGACTCACACAGATGGACAACACATGCTTCCCATAAGTCCAGTGTGAAAATTACTCTATCACTTGTCGTTGTACCCAATCTTTCCACATTTCTGGCAATTCGCATCTTAAACAAACAAGAATTGTGACAAGCAAAACAGATGGTCTCTCCTCCCTCTTCCTAAAAAGTTCCAAAGGCACATTTCCCAAAATCCCTGCTTTATAATGGTGCTGTTCTACTTGTCACAGCAGTTTTGAAGGAACTTTCAGTAACACACAAATAGCAGGCCCCAGCCTCTTTCACACCAAGGTCCTGGAAAACCTGCCTGTGAGCTCCAAGGATCCACACAGGGAATGAGCTGAAGCTCCCCAGATTTTCTAGGTGAATTTAAAGGGGTGTCAGTCAAGCTGTCTAGAGCAGGCTTGCTGCTCAAAGGCTAAAAGGCAGATTCTATTTCCTTCTCCAGATATAAATTAGAGCGTTAATTTGGCGTCAGCTCGTTATTCAGCATGTGGGAGCTTTATCAGACCTTCCTATTTGCTAAGGAAAAAGTGCCCTGCAATAAAAGATGCTCCTAATCGTGGCACATGAGCCTCTTCATTGGGAGCATTCACAGTGGATATTCAGCCAAGGATGCCTCTGCCTCCCATCACAGCTTTACAGTATATCAACCTTCTCATTTCTCTTATCTCCACCCCACAAGGTCTTCTGTTGAGATGTGCCAACTATGGCTACAGGTGTCCATCTCCTACTCCAGTGTTTAGAGGGACGGGACAGGCAAACACACCTTACAAGGGTCATGGACACATGGACCACTGCACAGTAGTAACTTATGAATGAGCTGATGATGGGCAAACAATCTTAGGTGTGGAGAAATCTTTGAGGAGCCCACAAACCTCAAAAGAGAACAAAAGGTAAGTAACAGCAACACAAAAGAGGCTGCAAAAATATGACCAAGAGCATCGCCAGGTTCTGTCTCTAAGCAACACAGCCTGAAAAAGCAACCCCTTAACTTCACAAGGAGCAAGTGGTAATAAATAATACAAGCATCACACCAGTCACCTCCATAGCTTTTGCAACACCAGCTTGTAAGCTTCTCTCAGCCTATACAACTGTGTGCATATGTTTTATAGGCATGCAAATGAATCAGGCTCACAAGAGAAGCTGCAGCCCCAGCTTTTCACTGCTTGACATGAGCAAAGTGGAGCAAGAAGTCCTTGTATGTGTGAGGGCTACACGTTCTGTACTACCCTGCAGGCTCACAGCCTTCCTATGTCAGGCTTGGAAGTCTGCTTTGCTCAGTAAAAGTTTTATGTATAAATTGAGATGCATTGGAGTATGAGCAGCAAACAGTAGAAGCACATCCTTAACAGCACTGAGTGCTACTGAAAGTTTTCTGGTATCTGTAGGCCACCTAAATAATTGAAGTTAGCTCCATAATTGACTGGATGGCATCTAAGGTTGATTTGCTGGTTGAAAAGAAAGAGAGAATAAAGAGACCCTCACTAATGATCAGGATCTGCCACTCTCACACTGAATATCATTTCACTGCCCAAACCAGCTCTTCAGTTTTAGTTGACCAAGTCAAGACATCATTAGATGAGGTTGGGCAGTAATTTATGCCAAAAACACTCCCACTGGTACTACTGGACTATTTCTGGAATAAATTACTATTCATGTTTATCCCTGCTATTGTTCCTTTCCCTGAAACAGAGAAGGCAGCAGGAGGAAGAGTCATTTCATATTAAAATTAATAGCAAAGACAAGAAGTCTTTTCTGCAGTGTTTATAAACTTATATCCAGAGACTGGAGTCTTCAGTACATGTAGCCACAAGTTTCCCCATTCCACCCACCCCAGCAACGTGTTTTGACCTTTTTGAAGCCACCACTTCTGAAGCAAAAGGTTTGTTTGGTCTCTATACCCCAAGCTCTACATCTGCACAGTGGAATCAGAACAAACTCTGCTTCAGCTGCCTTTAAAGCTAGAGGAGGCATCTCTGTAGTGCTTGCATCTGGAGAACAGGTACCCCCTAAGAAAGGCAACTCATCTAAATATGAATAATTTAATTTCTTTTCAATGAGAAACCTCTTTCTGGTTTCAAAGCCAAAGCACAAAACTCCTTTTACAGGTCACGGGCTCGGACTGCAAAGTGAGGGATCAATAAAAGACATCACAGTAAATAGTACATAGAGCTCCTGAGCTGAGCATTTCCTTCCAGGGCCACGATCAGCAGCACCAGCAGGAGTGTAATTGCTCCACACACCAAAAGGCAGCTCTGCACAACCTCTGCCTCTCCACAATACTTCTGGAGTGGAAGACTGAAGGCAACAAGCCAGGAGATTCCTGGGAACATCTGTGCCAGGGGCCACCTTACCTTCTGCTGACCAAAACTGCTGGTGCAAGAGCCTCCTCCTCCTCCTCCCTAACTCCAAAAGCCCTCCTGATGAGCGTGCAGGAATCTGCCTGGTTTGAAGGACCCGAGGGCATTGCACAGAGAAGAAACAGCCCAGGCCAAGTTCTTCACAATTAATCGCCTCAGTCTGGCAAATTTCTGGCGTGCAGCCACCCCCAGCAGCCATTCAGAAGTGCCAGGTGGCTCTGTCTTGCCAGCGAGATAATTTGGCAGAGATTTTGAAATGGAGTGATTCAAAGTGAAAATCATCTGCCCTTTCCAAACAGAACTGTCTCAAACACTTGATTAGATTTCAATCCAAAATAGATATTTTTGTGTTCAAATTAACTGGCTGTAAAAGAGGCTGGGTTTGTCCCAGCCTGTCTGGCTGGTGGTGCCTCACGAGGACTTGGTGGGATTTCTGCACGGTACCTTTGCTCAGGCATGGGCTTCGTTATGGAAACTGGCAAGATATGGTGCAAATGAGAATTAGATTTTGGCAACCTTATTAAAAGGAACTTCATATTAATAAAAGACTCCTGTGAGCCACAACAGAGCTTCTTGCCACAAGATCTCTCACCTTCATCAGCAACACTTATTAATGGAAACACTTAGTAGAAACAAAACTACTGGCTGCTAAATGTGAGCAGAGGTAGTTGAGAGGCTGTTAACATTTATTTTTTAATATAAAATATTGCATGGTCAAGACTGACCCTGACCTAGTTTTATAAATTTTCTGATCTCAGAAATATTGTCAAACTTGAAACTGCTCTAAGATTTTATTTTTCCAGATGTTAATGTCAGATCATTTTATTCCCCAGTTGTAGACACCTTTTTGGTTGGGAATTTGATTTTATTTACACCACAAAAAATATCAAAGTTTAAAAAAAAAAAATCTAAGCAGATTTTGACTGACCTGACATTAACTGCCTTTGATTATCTGGGTTTGTTTGTTGACCAGCTGAGGAAGTGCATGGGAACAGATGAAAACTTTCAAAGGTTGCCCAGAGCCCCATCCAACCTCACCTGGGATAGTTCCAGGGATGGGGCATCAACCACCTCTCTGGGTAACCTGGGCCAGGCTCTCACCACCCTCAGTGTAAAACATTTCACAATTACTGTAAGAATTGAAAAAACTATTTTCATAGGTATTTAAAGGTCAGGAGGGAGCTCTCAAGGTTTGTCCTCCTGAATAGCAATCTATAATTTTTTTTCCCTAGTGATTTCTCCACCAAACTCCCTCATTTGTGGTTTAGCTGTAGCAATTCTCATTCTTTTTGCCTTGCGCTTTTCAAGGAGAGGTGTTAACTTCTGTCAAGCCTCCAGGCAATAAAGCTGCCTTTTTAAGCTCTCCTTTGAGATCTCTTAGAAATAGTCCACAGAGACCAGCAGTCTCCTGGATAAATTGATCCGAGCTTATTGCACTCGCTGCTCCTACTCTTTGCATTTGTCTCCAAAGAACCATCTCTGCTCAGGCAGCCCCAGACAGCCCCGCAGAGAGCAGCACAACTTCCAGCCAGATGTGATGTTTGAGGGGTGGGGGAGCTGGGGAAGGACGTTTTCCCCAGCATTGGTTTCAGCGTGCCACCCTCTGGACACTGCTCTGAACCGCCTCTTCCAGACCACCTAAAAAGCTCAGTGATGTTAAAAGCCTACATAATCTGCTTCTACCCTTGGACTACTGCTCTCCTTTCCATTATACCCATTGTCACCAGAGACACATGAACCACAGCATCTCCCAAGGCAGAAGATGTGCTACCAAGCAGGGGTTTTGTCGTTAAAGACCTGCTCCTAATTAAATTCTCTGCTTTTCTCTTATTTTGTCCATTTGAAGGACATTTGCCCATTTAAGCCTCAGGTCCCCTCTCAGTCTCGAAGAGAAAGAAGCTAAATAATCTCTTGAAAGAAGGTGCTTGGAAATGTTGGATAGATTTGCATATCAGCTCTTCTGCACGCTGAGTGAGCCTGGGGTGGGATGCTGTGGTCAGGTCACAATAGATCCCCTACACCCCACAACAGAGAATTTCACCTCACAATGCTTATAGACAAAACAGTTGGATGAAGCTTGGCCAGGTAGCTTTTTTTCCTATTGTAAAGGGCTTGAACTTTCTAATTTTCATTTTCTTTTAACACAGTTTTTAATCTCGCAGCCCAGTTGTGAGAAGGCAGCTCCTGCTTTCCTGAGAACATGGTGGTGTTCAATTCACTGTCCAGAGAGAACAAATGTTTCTGACAATGCTCTTGTCAGCAGGGATCTCTCATTCTTTCTTCTTTTCCCCATCAAATGCTAGATAAGTCACTTTTAGAAATGCAGGCTCTCCATTTTATCCCAGTTTATGCAGCACTTTCATCACATTTCAGTCCATTGTAACCCCATCACTTATAAAATTGCCCAGCAAGGCACATTGCTTCTGAGAATTATGAGTAAGATGCCATTATGAGAAGCTAGTAACAAAACCTGGAGTTTTCACTCAAAAAGGAGTAGTCTGACCTGGCCTGGAAACACTGTAATAAATAGTACAATTTAAAGTGAGTCTAGTGGGTTCCAGCTAGTAGGAGAGGACATCATTGCAGGTGAGGTTGGCCAGGGCTCTGAGCAACCTGTTCTAGTTGCTGCTCAGTGCAGGGGTTGGACCAGATGAGCTTGAAAAGTCCCTTCAACCCAAACTATTCCATGATTCTGTGAGAATGAACAACACATAACAGCTACAGCAAGAACAGGACCTGATCTCCTTCCTTTACCTTGTATTTGCGTGATAAGAAGTAAAATACAACTCCCTCGTGTGCTGTGGCACCAGTAAATTTTCTTTTCAAGGCTGTGCTGCGGAGGGAAAGGGATGGAAAGAAAAGGCTCGAACAATGTCAAAAGATTATTCCGTGTCTGACACTCAGTGGCCAAAATCCAGTACTGCAGTTACCACCCGGCTGCAGAAACGGGTCCTGCCTCAGGAGTAACCCGGTGTAAGTGACCCCATCCCACAAACCGGCTGAAACTCTAAAGGATACATCATCTGCCATCCTAGTATTGTCTTAGCATCTGGGTTTAAGCTCTGGGATCAAAACAATGTCAATTAAAACCAGGGTTTCAACAACAGGTAATTGAACTTCGACAGAGGGCACAAAATCCCCAAACCATCCAATCATTTTGGTTGGAAGGAACCTTAGAGATGAATTTAATTTCTAAAAAGTTATTTACATACAATTACTGAGGTAATCTTAATTCAGAATAAGCCATCAAATAAAAATAAATCAATACAACCAAGAGTTACTAATAGACATCACAAAGATACAGAACTTGCTGCAAGAGAAGTCAGAAAGCCAGTTTATTACTATGAGGTAGGCACTGAAGCCTTAAAATTAGTCCCTAAGAATCAAGCAATGCACAAATAATCATAAACCTAGGGGTTTTGTCTCAAAATTTTGCTGCTATAAACAACTCAGTACCACTTAAAGAATGAATGAGGCAATTTCTTGATGGACAGTGATGTTTATTGTTACCCCTTATTAGGCATGAGCAGCAGAAAAATACTTTAACATCCAAACAAAATATCTCTGTATCTAAAAAAATATACTTTTTTAGCTTTACACTCTACCTACAGCATGAAAAGGGGCAGTTTCATGGTAAAAGTTTTTCTTTTGATGGATGACCTGTCATTGTGCATATCCTCAAGGACTATTTGTCATGGGGTTTTGTATGGAGATCAGGTTCTTACCTTTAGAAATCTATTCAAACAAAGTTGTTTGGGGCTTTTTTTAAAGGGTTTAAGACTATTCCTTTAAAACAACAAGAACAAGTGATGTAAAAAACATAACTTAAAATGTCATCAGGTAGGATTGGCTAAACTCATTCTGTGTAACCTTTTTTGATAAATCAGAGGTGTTCAGGAAAAGTCAGGAGCTAATGCCTGGGTATTTTTAAACAGGAAAAATGCCATCAAGCAAAATGCCAAACAAACAAAATTCATTTATCAATCAAGATATCACTGAAAAGGTTTTAAAAGCTTTTCTTCCCCAACTTTTATCTCAGATCTAAGAGGAAAATTAGTCACTCTGTGCCCGTGATAGAGCATCATGTAGTCTGTTGGATCTCAGACCTAAGGACTAATACAAGCCTCTTAGTCCTGGGGAGTATAATTTTGAAGAGAAAGTTTAATAGTTTGAGGATAGAAAATCTGTAACTGTTTGAATTGGTGTCTTTCTGTACTCTTACCAAGGCAGGTGCATTATTGGCTTGGAAAAAGTGAGATGATGAAAGAATAGCTTTAACACTTGTGTGTTAAAATCAGACATATATGCATATAATATAATATATATATATATATATGCATGTGTTAAGGCAAGTATCTGGCAGTACAAACCCAACCTTCCTCTGCATTAAGCTCTGCAAATCAGGCTACAGCCTTTCCAGCAACTGCTTGAAAATAATACAACTGAAGCTCCATCTAGAGCTCTAGTCACCAGCTTCTGTGTCAAGAGAAATCACGGCTGCTCGAGTCTGCCACAGCATCAGGGGAATATGTTTGGAGGACTCAGTTTCACTGGGAGCTTTTCAGCTCAAACTGACACTTCTCACTACTCGTACCCATCAACGTCAAAAGCTATATCAGGCTTCACAGCAAAGTTCCTACATTTGCCTTAAAGGGTGTCAGTCAGCCTGTGCTGGGTGGGCAGCAGGACTCCCAGCTGTGCTGAGCCCCAGCTCCTGATAGACACCAACCCATCCTGACAGCAGCTCTGCTCCAAGGAGGGCACCTTCCCCACACACAGCTGATGCCTCCCCCCCCAAAACTGCAACAGCTTCTTGCTGGAAGTAGGAGTTGGTGTTACTACAGTTTTGCTCGTGTTTGCTGAAAGGTGTTTAGGAGTTAAGGGGAGGGTTGAGTGAACATGGCATCTGCCAGACACATCGAGTAGAGGAGAAAGCAGCTAAGCATTCGAGTTGCTTTCAAAGTGTGCCTCCTGATGATTATGGGGGGGGGGTTGACTGGCTGCATCACCTCATCTCTCAGAATCCCAGCACAGAATCTGGAAGGGACATCTGGAGACCGCCTCGTCCAACACCCCCTGCTCCAGCGGGTCACCCAGGATCATGTCCAGGCACATCTGGAATCTCTCCAGAGAAGACGACTCCACAGCCCCTCTGGGCAGCCTGGGCCAGGCTCAAACACCCTCACACCAAAGTATTTTTCCTTATCTCAATACCTCATTTTGAATTCTGTCCTTTAGAATATAGATTCTGAAGACAAGAGACATCACGTTAAAGAGATCTCAAACAGTTTTCAGATTGGGTCCTCCTGTAATTAGAAGATTAACTCCAAAGAACTCAGCAAAAAGGAGCAATTAATGTGATGAACAAGCAAAATTAGTCTGCTTAGATACCCATTTAGTTACCATGTAACAGGAAATGAATTTTCAACCTTTTTATGGTAAAAAATTATCTGAGGGGAACAAATAGGAAAGAGGAACTATCAGTTTGGAGAACTAGAGCACAGAGGTGTCTTTTTTGCTCCTTCAGGAATAAAAAGAGGAGGAATGTGCTCAAGATGTAGGAACATGTCCAACTATACTCAATCCAAGGCTGCTGAGGAGTAGATCTACTCAAACTGCGCCTGAAACAAATTTCAATGTAGCTTCTTCCACAAGGGGTATCTAAATTGAGGAGTGTTCACAGTATATATCAAACTGGTAAAAACCACAGCACACATTTCAAAAACTGGTTTATTGTGCAAGTTCCCCAGTTTCCCTGGTGTTTGCACTGGTGGTGTTGAACTCCATCATTCAAAGAAGCCATCAGAAAGCCACAGAGTGGACAAGCTGAGGGCTTCAGGTGTCCTGCACGTGTAGAAGTGTACCCAGCATGGCTGGGAAAGGAAATTCAGTGGGTTTAATGCCATCTTCTTTTTGTGATTCCAGGATGGAGTAAGGTTTTCATACAGGAAGAACTACGGGGTTGAAGTGACCTCTTCTTTATTTGTAGCACACTTATCTCTTTCCACTCCTTCCTAATGCTACAGATCTCCAGTGCCAAGAGAAGTAATGAATGACCCAAATTAACCTCTAAATCCCAGGAGGCTTGAGCAGCCTGTATCCACTGAAATAGCACCATTATTGCAACAGCTTTGGGTAATAAACTCCTAACTGGGCTGACAGAAGCCTGGGCTTCATTGAATACCTCCTCTAATCATCTCAACAGAGAACAAGCTGTTTACTTGAACGTTTATTTTCTTGAAGCACAACAAGACTTCATTGTTGGAATTACTGCATAAATATGGAGCTGAGGAATAGTCACCAGTGAACATTATTCATGGATCTAGAGGTCTTAAGTGATTCAGGCTCTGATTCACTCACATCCTCAATAATTATTGCCACGAAAGGGAACACGTTTTAAAGAACAGGACGTGAAATTAATGTTCTGAAGAATTTGTAAAACAAAACCTCTACAGATTTTTTTTTTTCTAAGTTCACTCTGAGTTGTTGCTGACTTCTAATAGCTCAATCAGGAGTCTCATTTTTAAACAACCATGGTACATGGATTTTATTTTTTTCCCCTGTCCTCAGGCATGGCAAAGATGTTCTACAAAGATTAACTTCCTTAGCAAAGAGAGGGGCTAAGATCTTGACAAAAGTAATATTTATTCAGTTTTAATTTTAGTATTCATTTGAACCCTTGAATGCCTATAAAATATGTGCCCAGGTCTGAGTGATGCTATAATTAAGGTTTGCCACATAACTCTAAGAGATTAATCTAAACAAAGTAACTTTCTATTTTATATATATATTTGCCTGGATCACCAGGAAAACAACAAGAAGTCATTTTATTTACTTCTTGTAAAATGCTTTGAGCAGCAGTTTGGACTAGATGAAACATCCAGGTGTCCTTTCCAACCTGCAGGATACTTTGGATTTATTTCCAGAGAAATCATGAGGTATGTAACACCATAAACCTTGCACCTGGATTAACATTTTCATAGAAACCTTGTGTGTTCTTCCCTAGGTTTAATAATGTTCTACCTGATTATACAATCATAGATAACAGAGCTAAAAGAAGAAGGTGCCCAGAGTCCATCTCCCTCCATCTAGTCCATGATAATCATTCCATTATGAGGCTGGCATCTGTAATAATTCAGTAATACAGGTGCTGTTAGTGCCATAGGACTCCAAAGGGGCGATTAAAGAGAAAGTTTATCCCATGTAGAAAATAGATCCATTTAATTCCATACATTTGGCAGTATATATCTCAATTATTAAAAGCTCAGGACGATACAAGATTCATTTATCCACTAAAAATTATTCCCTAGGAACTGCCCTATGACCATTCAACAGCAATCATCCTACAGCTATTTTCATTGAGGGGATAGGTATTTCTGATGGCTGAAAAGGTGTTTGATTTGGTTTCTTGGGTTGTTTTGTTGGGGAATTTTTTGTGGGTTTTTAATACATTGTTGGGTTGTTCTTTGGGGTGGTTTTTTTGGTTGGTTGGTTAGGTTTTTTCTTTTAGAATATAGTGAAAATATATAAATATATTAAAAGTGTATTAAAATATATATAAAAATAAATACATATATAAAAGAGCACAGAATATAGGTTGTGACAAAAATGAAGCAAAAGAGCAAGACTATTTAAGGCTGGAGTGCCATAAATGGAGAAGAAAACTCTCATAATGGTTCAGGGAAGAAAAGTAGTCAGGGAAAACAAGTGGTGATAACAAGGCTCAGATTAAAAAAAGGGTTATGAAACATTTAAACCAATAGATGTAAGAAAGACTGCTAGACCTTTGGCAAGGCACCCAGTGATCCCAGGGAAAAAAAACCCAAATTCTCTTACACGCAATATATGATTTCTATAATTTATTTTATAAAAATCGGGGTTTTAAAGCTTTAGTTTCAGCCCCAGGGTTTGGGCTTGGGGTTTTTTAATGTTTTTTAGGGTTGGCACATGACTGGGACAATGGATCCTCCCTGAGTACATGTGTGTGTTTAACACGGGGCTCAGATGCAGGCAGATGTCATCTGTCACCCTGCTATCTATCAAGGCAGGCAACACGCAGGAGGATGAGATAAGCTCAGAAATTCCAGTGAGAGGTATTGCTCAGCTCCAGTTCTCCACCAAAAAACCCAAAAATGATCCCTTTCTCCTCTTTTAGCTCCCTCTTATTGATCCAGGGACCCTTTCTTTTGTAGGAAGCACACAAATTATGTAGAATAGCTTTCAAATGCAACGTAACTCCTCTGCTTCTAAACTTCTTGGGCTCATCACACTTTGAAAACAAAACATAAACAGTCTGCAACCATTCTTCCAGGGATTAGGGAAAGGATAAACATGCAGAGAACATGGGAGGCTCCTCTGAAAATCATGTAAATGTGTTCAGGGATATTTTTAAATTCAATTCAGATTCATTTTTTTAAAAAAAACTGATTTTTTTTGCTTGCACATAACTGTTGCCTTTAAGCATGCTTCTTTTTAAAAGAAAACTGCAATGGATCAATAGCCATAAGGTTTAACAGATTCCTAAAAATGAAGTTAGATGCTCTGTATTTTTATCCAAAATTCCTAATCTGAGTATTTCCAGAAAAGATACATCAGCCAAGTTTCCAGGACGAGAATCACAGACCTGAACGTTATCTAAAGTTAGATCATCATGTTATATTCACTACCCAGATCTTGTCACCATCTTCTCCCTTCCTATTTGAGGTAGTCAAACAGGAATTCCAAATCTAAACTGTTAGTAGGAAAAGGATGGGATTTACATCCAATATCACAATTATGGAAACACTCAAAGTCAGGTTGGAGGGGCTCTGAGCAACCTTCTCTAGTTGAAGATGTTCCTGCTCGATGCAGGGAGGTTGGTCTAGATGAGCTTTAAAGGTCCTTTCCCACCCAAACCAGTCTGGGATTCTATGACTCTATTAATTCTCATTTATGTAACATCAGAAATTTGCTCATAGAAAACACAGACTTCAAAAAAAGTGAAGATTTTGACTGTGAAGGATCTTCAGCCAAAAGTATTGATCCTTGAGTGGGTTAGTTGCCCATCCCTTTAGAGATCATGGATCTCATGGATCATAGAGTCCTGAACTTGTACTATTTGCTCATCTAATGTAAATTGGAGTCTTTTATTCAGTTACCAAGGAGAAATGTGCCACAAAGTGATATCAAAGGAGGTCAGTGGATAAGAAGAAAGAGAAATTAAACAGAACACACTAATTCAAGTTCTTCTATGAAAAAAATATATTTAAACTGCATCTATCTATAACCATACAACAATCTGTGGTCACTGAATGTTCACACATCCCATTTTGTCAGAAAAACAGCAGCAAATTGGATCTTCCCCTGGTTTCCACATCTTTCACACCTAGCACATCTGAGGGTTGCTTTTCCCATCCCACCATGACCCAGGACCACTCTCCACCCAAGTGGGTTGTTCTGCCTCTCCATGTAGGTACAAATCTTGGGCTGTCGGGTTTGAGTCCACCAGTTCCTCCAGCTGACAGCCTTTCAGCCATAATCCAGCCTCCAGCAGATGAGATCAGACCTGCCTGGAACCCACCTCTCGATTTATACGATCTGTTGGGGTTTAAAAACACCAAAATTGACAGAATTGGAGGTAAAGTTCTTGGAAGGGAGCTGTAGGACCAGACAGCTGATGCCACCATCGTCACCCTCCGTGTGACAGTTTGAGCCTCGCTCAGTCTCAGATCATTTTCTTCCACAAAGCTGCACCTCACAATTACTTCTGGTGTCTGTGGCAGAGCTGTCAGGAGGCTGAATTTCACACCTCATCCCCACGGTCCTGACTGACAGGAGTCCCGTGGTGTGAACATCCAGCTGTCCCAGCACCCTGCCAGCCCCAGAGCAGGGGTTAAGCTGTGCTCCCTCCCAGGACTACCCTGTCACAGGAAAATGCAGCATTTCTCATGGGCAATGCTTGTCCCAAGAGCAACCCCTGGGGCAGGCAGGGCAGAGGGATGTTGGTGCTCGTGGCCAGCAGGACCAGGGAAGTGATGGTACCTCTGTACTTGGCACTGAGGAGGTGCTGAGGGACGTGGGTTAGTGGTGCCCTCGCAGTGCTGGGGGAAGGGGTGGACTTGATCATATCATAGTGACACGACAGATTATTTTAGCAGTACTTTCAGTTTTTAAAAAGATCTAATATTAAATGTGCAATGATACCACAAATAAGAGAATATTCTAAATAATGTATGTTGCTAGTAATAGTTAAATATTTCCCAGTAACCCTTTGTGATAAAGTCCAGTTCTTAAAAAAAACGTCAACACTACTTTGGTCTTTGAGATTTAAAAAAACCCAAACAGCAACAACAAGAAAACCACTTGATTTTCAAGTATCTGTGGACTCTAGGATTTCTTTGCATGTAAAACCCTCAGTATCAAGTCCAGCTACATGTATATAAAAAAAATCCACACATTATTGGCTTCTTGTGCAGACAAGAGACCAAGATGACCCTGCTGAGCCAAGCTACCAGCACGACTGAAGTGACTCCTGTCTCAAGAAATGTGTGTTGCTCTATTTTTCACAAGCAGGTTTCACTTGGCTGCTAAGCAGCCACAAAGTGAGATATTAAAAAAAAAAACCAAACATACAACATGACCTAATAATGCTGCCAGCTCCTCCTCCTTTGTTTATATCTACTATAATCCAAAGCCAGGATGTCAAAAAATATATAAAAGGAACAGGAAAAATGATCTAAATGTACATACATGCACACAGATACACTCAAGTTCCTTTAAAGATTGTAGAACATCGGATTACTTCTGCAAGTTGATCATTAAGTACTTAAAAAGAACAGAATCAGAGAGAAAATTTGTCTCCCACAACACAGCTGAATTACAAGACATGGGTGGATCCTTTTCTAACCCCCTAAACTTTACTCTACACTAACCTTAGAATTATTTTTTCCCCAAAAGAAGTTCAGCTGTTCTAAGAAAAGTCATAATTCTGTATTTCCAGATGCAATTTTGATTCAATTATTTCTATAGTAGTTTGAAATAACAGGAGAGGGCCCATTTCCAGCATTTAGTCACATTTGCTCATGATTTCCCTGAGAAAAGAATGACAGCAGCAATAAAAATCATACTGGTGTTAAATGCTTTCATTGTTTGCATTTTTTTTTTTATCCCTTCAACTGAGAAAAGTAAAGCTAAAGTTGAGAAAAACATTGAAGCAAGCAAGATGTTTTCATTTCTTTTCCTGGTGTGAGTGGGTGTGTAAATTACTCCTCACTCTTCCTTAAATCACAATTTTCCCTTTCCTTTAAATGCAATGGGAAAAAAAAAAAAAAAAACCCTTATGGAAGAGGAGACATCAAATCACTTTTTTTCCCAGTTAAACAAGATTCACATTTGACTTCACATCAGAAAAGCACCGATGCAGTAGGGATGGAGACAGTTCACACAAGGGACAAGGATGGGACAAGCCAGGGCTGGGCAGGTGTATCAGGTCACATAAAATCACCCTGGGTCATGATGCTTCATGGGGCCAGGACCATCACACAGGATCAGAGTTCCCAAAAAGCCCTAGACATGCCAGCTGCAGTTCTCTGGCCCTGGTATGAGAGGGTGAAAAGCGGAGACATCACAAGAGTGCCCAGGTGGGCTGGCAGGAGGAGGACTTAAAGCTGCTGAGAAGTCCCCCTCTGCTCCACAGGTGAAGGGTTGTTTCATTATTATCACCTTAAAAAACCTGGAGAGGTTTTTGAGGTAAAAAAACACCAAACAAAATAAACATACAACCTGTTTGCAGCAGCCCCTTGGGAAATAAAATATTCTCAGTGAACTGATGCTTGTCTGAGCTACTTCTGAGAGCAAGGTGGACATGGGTCTCAGTCCGTGGCACTTTCCCAGCTCTTGCTCACCTTAATATCTGGGTTTTTACAGCTCTTTGCATGGGAGACAAGATGTTATCTCATTGCTGGAGATGAGGAAACCAAGGCACGGGTCAGCAACAGGTGAAGACGGGGACAGAGAAGTTACAGACTCCAGGTGCAGCTCATGAGGCATCTCACTGCCTCAGAAGGAAGGGAACACCACCTTCCCTTTGCTGCCAGAGGGCTGGGGTAGGAAAACGTCTTTCAGACTCTGATCTGTGCTTTCATGATTTGATTCATTCTGTGGTGCTTAAGTTCTTTGCTATAAACACTAAAGAAAAGGATTTCTAACAGCAACTCAGACACAGAGCTTATATTTCTTCTCTGCCATCAGTCCTTTGTTAATTATCATTTTGGATGGAGTTTCAAGCAAGAATGAGACTACAAGCAACTCTTTTTCAGAGTCCATTCCCCTACCAAGCCACCTTCCCACCAAGCCACAGCCTTTAGAAAATAAACACAGAGGTTTTCAAAAGAGAGTGGAAAGAATGAGGCTACAACTTTGTGCAAGCATCAGGAATACTTTGTAAATCCTGTGTAGCTTTAAAATGGCAGGGAAAAAACTGCAAGGAGAGAATTTAGAAAATCAGATAGCTGTCCTGCAAAGCCCTCACAAGGCTGCCTGGCTGCCATGCACTGCAAGAGGTAACCTGCAGCATATGCCAGAATTTCCTCATCTTGGTCTGGCTCCACAGTATCAGCCCTATTTAAGGGCTGCAAAATGAGAATAGACCAGAGTGATTGTTTAGTCTGATATTCGGTGTAAGAGAGACTTTACCATTCCCCTACATTAATTCTTGATCCACGTCCAAGAACCAATTTAGCTAGTCCATTAGTTTCCAACCTTTCCCAATTTGCATACCCTCAAACTTTCCAGTAGGTTTGAGGATGCTCTGTGGGGATTTCCAAGCCCAATGACAACCAGCTTGCAGCTCTTAGTTACTTTTCTTAGGTCCCTGGACCACCAGATGCTCACAAACACATTAAAAAACCCCACATATACCTTTTAAAAAGTGTCCAGCCTGAATTTTAAACACATTTTTTAATTGAGGAAGAAGGAGCCCCCCACCACACTGAGTAATAAGTTACCCTCATGGATAAAAGCCGACCATTTCTCACCCAAGTTTCAGCTTCCAGACAGTGGATGCTGTGTCCATTTACCAGCCAGCCTGGAAACCCCTCCCTTACCATGCTCCTCCCCTGATGTGGACCCTCCAAGAGGGACCACCTTGCCCTTTTGATGAGTTAAATGGCTCAAGCATCCCCCAGCCCCACCACAGGGTGGGTTTCCCCACCCATTAATCACTCCCCATTATAAGGTAAACAAAACCAAGAGGTACTAAACACATTCTTTACATTTCTCTGCCCGTACTTATGTTACTGCCTGGTTTAAAAGACAATTTTATCTAACTAAGTTATAGATCATTAAGCTGAAAAAAAAGTTTGCCCGTTACTGCTGTTTTACCATCTTGCCCCATCTTGTCTCATTAGCAGGAACTGATTGAGCATGAAGGTGTTCCCTGGCTGTCAGGAGATAAAGTAGGTGCTCTTGGCTTTCATCTGTTCTGAATTCTCCTTGTCTCATTATCTCCACAAGGTCAGATTCTTTGACACTGGGACTGCTTGCTTAGCACTCCATTCTGGTAATTACTTGCCTGGCAACCTTAACCATAAGTAGATTGCATGTATATGGCAGCAATGAAAGTATCAGCGTGGAGGCCAACAGCCATATATCCATATAACACAAATACCATTAGAAATGTGTTCATTCCACTGATGTAATTGTTATGCTCCTGTACTATCATCCTGCTGCAAAGCACATTAAAATGCACGGTTTATACTCTGGAGCTGAAGTTGCAATTCAACTCCCCTTTTTTAGGGCCAATCCCACAGCCCTTTTTACCACAAAAGTCACAAATAGTTTATTCAGAAAAGGCTAAACCGAACTTCTCTGAATCCTCTTTTATCTGGCTTACACACATGTACTCAAATCCTGAAATTATCAAGTTGGTAGAAGAGTTTGGGGAATTGTGGCAGGTGAGATCCATTGCAAGCTCAAGAACTACCCTCAAACCAGTGCAGAGCACAAAATAAACACTTTCCTTTTGATCTGTAAAGCAGAGAACCATAGCCTGAGGTGGAAGCCTCACACAGCTCCCCTTTTTTCCCCTTTTCCAGTCACTAAATTTCTTCCTCCACAACAAATCTCAACTACATCATTCATCAACAACAGACAAATTGTATTTGAGGCACTTCTGTGAAGTTGCAACAATAATAAGTTGGGTTTTTTCCAAGAAAATCCATGAAATGCATAAAAATGTGAGTGCCTCACCCCTTGGCAGAGCAGCTAAACAAAGATACCTTCATACCACCACACTTTAAACTCATTTATACCAGATTTAAACACACTTCTCCTGCTAAAGCAGTTCAACCTCTGATTACCTCCTTCTCCTTAAGGTGTCAGCATTATTCAGATTTACAACAAAGCTTTCAAATCACCTCCTCAATGTGATTCCAAAGGTGCTGGAGCACCTAAATAAAAATCCATCCACAAGGCACTGGGAGTAGGTAGCACATTGCACCTACATGATGCAAGTTATTGATGGTGGTCACATCATCCACATTTCACAGATGGAAAAACTGATGCCCTCAGCCATGAGATGAGACAACATTAATCATAAACCAAGTAAAACTCCAGTAAAAACCAGCACACCTACCTTTCCAGTCGTGAAGCCCTTGGTTTGCTTCTAATCTTCTCCACAGCCATGCCTCCAGGCTCAGAGCATCTCCTACCATCCTCTTCCCTTCTCACCACCTGCAGTCACACAAAACCCAGCCCGGGCTTCCATAAGAGGGACTCTTCCTCAAACAGGAGTTCCCATCCTCTTTCTGCTTGATTCAAAGGCAGCTGGGGACACCAGCCCAGATCACACCCCAGAAATCCAGGTTTCCTCCCCTGTGACCCCTTTAGCAGCATAAACATTCTCTAAACAAAGCTTTACTTCACTCACCAGTGAAGAAGCTCCCACACCCCAGCTCTTTCTCTGCAGAACTGCTCTCAGGTCCTTCATCCCCCAGCCTTTAAAGGTTCTGGTGATTTGTCCCAACCCAGGTGCAGGTCCTCAGCCTCATTAAGCTTCCCGAGGTTCACCTGTGCCCACTCCTCCAGCCAATCAAGAGCATCCCTCCCTTGCCTCAGGCATATCAGCTTCACCTGTCAGCTTGTTGTTTACAGCAGGCTTGCTGAGGGTGCACTTGATCCTGCAATGTCATTAATAAAGATATTGAACAGTATTCAACCCAGGATGGACCCCTGAAGGACACCACTCATCGGTCTCCATGACTGTAACATTTTGGACATGGCCATCCAGTGAACTTATTCATCAAATGATCCGTCCACCAAACCCATTTCTCTTGAATTTAGCAATGCACGTTAAGTTCAGAGGTGGAAGTTTGTCCCAGTGAAAATAAAGTGTATTTAAAGAGAGAGAGATTGCATTAACCTTACTCATAGTGGTTAGAACTTTGCTCCTGCAAAGAGCATCCACCTCAGCCTCGTGCACCGCCAAAGTCCCACCTGGGATGCTTTGCCAGACACAAGTGATGCACGAGTCCTCTGGTGGCACTCTGCACAAGGGTCAGTTCATCCCAAATAATGCTGATAAAGTGTGGCCCTGGATCCACCCCCAAGTTTAACCTAGAACTACAGATCCACCTACCTCAGCAGATTCCTCAGATGCTGCCTCTGCAGCATGTTCAGAGTTTCCCACCAGTATTAAAACCATTGACCCAGCCCAGGTTGTTTTATTTCCTCATTTACCCGGGGAGAAAGACTCTGATTTTTTTTTTTTTTTTTTTGTGAAGGACAATGTATGACAAGTCTTACCAGATCTTCTTAAATGTAAACAGGCAATAATTCTTAAGGTCAAACAAGTACAGAGTCTCAGGAATGAATAATTAATAGGGATATACAAAATGTCAGAACTCGAGTTTCTAGGATTTGCTAAAACACAGACAAATTGGAATCTGACAAAACCAAATTGTGGTTAATAACCCTTAAAGACGTGATCCCTGGAGCATCCTGCAGCACTCACATCTCTCCTTGTCCAACTTCTTTCATCTTCATTTACACCAGACAAAGACTGGTGAAAATAATGTTTGAACTTTAAGTGATAAAATCAGTTAGAAAATCACTTACTTTATCACACATTAAATGCTTTTTTCCCCACTCTGGCCTTTTTTATCTTTAACCTTCCTGACTATTTTTAGTTTCCAGCCATTCTTCCTGGAGCAGCCCAGTACCCCGGGGTTGGTGCCTTGAGGGCACAAGAAGAAGCACCTCTTTTGCCCTCTTCTCTCCAAGGTGATGCCAAACCTTGTAGCTGGAGATGACACAACAGTGGCCAAGCCAGAGACATGAGATAATATATGGGCTCTAACAGATTCAGTCAGGTGGGCTGGAGTTGACTCGGAGCAAGGGCAGGGTGGGGTCACATATAGATAGACCTTAAGGGGGAAATCACAAATGAGTCTATAACTCCTGGTTTATGCCTCTTATGTCTGTCTTTAAGGCTGTGATGTCAGGCTGACATTGGCATCAGTTCAACTTTATCATCGGTCCATAAAAGCTGAGCTGCTTCTGAATTATGTCAATGCTGAATTAGTCTCACTGAAAGTGCAGAATCAGGTCACCTACCTGAGAAAAGGGGAGAACAAGAAATTGTTGCTATTATTCCACACCAGCCTTCTGGACACTTCTTGGTCAGGTTTATAGATCAACTTGGAGCTCTAAAACCAAAAGATCTTGTGGAATTACGTAGTCAATCTAAATATGTCCAGAATGAAACCAAGAAATAATGAGGCAGGAGAAGTGAGGGACCCAAAACTGAACCCAACAAGGTACAACCTCACCATTGTTGAGTACAGGGGGAAATCAAGCATCACCCTGGACACCAAACCCTCCTCTTGCTGTGAGCAGCCACGGTTGGTCAGCCGAAGAGCCAGCCAGTCCATCACATCCCCAACCTATTTATATAGAGAGACAGGAGCAGCCTTAGACCTTGAACTGCAAAATTGGAGGCTCTCAGGCAGAAAGCTCAATGAAATCCTTGGAGGCTGAGGAAGGCGTGGAGCACAGCACAGGCCAGGGCACATGCCCAGGTGGTGGGTTGGATGTGGCCAACCCTCGTTTCAAGGGGGACAAGAGTTTTGGCATGTATCATGTTCCTTGGCCTCACTGCCAGGGGCCTGTCCTGGACTAATTCTCAGCAATTCTCTTGCCAAAAGATGTGGATTTTTATTTTTTCCACATCCTTCTGTTTGTCTTTGCACATCAACTTGGTCTGAACCTCCACCCTCTTCAGTGGCTCTATGTGCAGTGACAGGTCAGCTGGACTCCTCAGAGACCTCTCCACACCTAATCATTTAGGTTGGAAATGATCTCCAGCAGAATCTTTATCCTCAGGTTGTGACAGAGTTCGAGCAGGTTCTCATTAGCTCCTCTCAGACAGGTGAGGCTTTAGACCCATTTCATGTTTAGCAGTTTCACAGTTTTGAAGCAAGAAATTCTCCTCCCTTTTCTTATCCAAGTGCCAGTTTCATACCTTCTACACTTCTGATAGAAAACAAGGAATACAATATTTATCTTTTTATCTGATCTTTCAAAATGACATAGAAACTTGTGCTCCAAACTGAAAAAGTATTCCCATTTGATATAAATAAATAATACTGTTACTTTACATCACCAATTACACAATTTTATTTTTTTACCTAACTCAGGTAAGGTTTTCCTGTATTTTTCAATACTTTATATCATCTTGACATGCAGATAAAGGAAAAAAATGTATTGAAATAACAGTGAACTTTTGCTGTGCTGATTCCAGGTGATGCTCTTCAGTGCAGTGAACTGCTCAGAGATCCTGCAATGCTGCTAAATTTCAGACAGGGGCAACACTTTGTTTCCAGGTGTGTACTCAATACAAAGAAACAGGCTAAGTTTAAAGAAAAATAATCACATCCCCTCAGAATTCTGTATGTTTATTTATTTATACGTCTGGATACTGTTATTTCTACAAACATCCAGTCCGAGTTGAGTTCCTAGTCTCATCAACTACCTTAGCAGGAGTAGCAAACCTAAGAACCAAGCTAAAGTCCTCCCTAAGTACAGTTTATTTAGTTTAACTAATTATTATAACAGAAAACATCCCTGCTTACTTGTTTCGAGCCCTTTGAGAGCTGGAAATGCCTCCTTCTTTATGGCAGAAGAGTCTTCTGATCAGGAGCAGCAGCCTGGAAAGCTTCCAGGCAGCAGCAAGAGTCAGTGAGAGGAAACGTGTTATGAGGATGGGCCACAGATGTGAACACTCACTCCCCCACTTTGGTGTGCTGATCAATTAAAGGTACTTAGCAGTTGCCTGATTAGTGTTGGCTTGAACATCTGCAGGCCACAAATGCAGCTGCTTCTTATCTTCTCCCTCCTTTGGAACAACCAAGCTCCTGTCACTGTCACATACAAAGATTGGTCATTGAAATGAGTGTAGCATCCAACCACCCGAGCCTGAACAGAGCTTTGAAGAACCAGTAACCTCTGTGGTGAGGAGATATTTGCCAAAAGCAGCTCCTAAATGGAATGTTTTGAGGTTTCTATTTTATATTGAAGGCACTCACCACTGATATGTTGAAGCAGAAGGAATGTTACCACCTATAAAAGTGCAAGCAGACAGATGACAAGTGGTGGAGTCACCATCCCTGGAGGTGTTGATGAGTAGATGTGGCACTTCAGGATATGGTCTAGGGGTCAGGGAGATGTTGGGATGAAAGTTGGACTTGATGATCCTAGAAATCTTTTCCAACCTAAATGATTCTATGACCCAGGAGAGTTGTGCTTTTGGGAGGCCAACAAACTCCTTTTTAAGGCACTATTGGAACTAAATTATCAGGAAATAGAGAAGCACTTGGATTGGGCAGAGAGTTTTCACAGTTGCTGGGAGGCTTTACATTGCTGCTGCTTGTCTTTGTACTGATGTCAGCCCTAGGTGTGAAGGGGGTAGAGAGCTCTGCTCCCCAGCTCCAGGCTCATACAGTGCAATACCATATGCTCCCAGCAGAAGCAACCGTGGCTGCTCAGCACCAATCAAGATCAACCTCTCAATTAGGCAGCTCACAGGGTTGAAGCACAAAGGAGAAGTGGTACCTCCCCGTGAAGCACTTACTCTCTGAGCCGTGTTGTTTCCACGCTGGATTATTGCTGAAGGGCTTTGTTGGGGAAAAAAAAATAGTGTTTGGAGGAGGAGGTGTCACAATATGTCCTTTATAAACAGCAAATTGTCTTGCTTCATCCCCGTTCCTAACACATCCACGTGGCCAGGTGCAGATACACGCAGGCTGCTTGGTCGGTGATGTCTCAGATGGTTGGACACCAGCCAGCTCTAGTCTCGAAGCTGTTTAGACACAAACCAGTCATATACCCAGCCTGGCACCAGGCCTTCGTGACTGGAGTCAGTGCAATGTTAACACAGATCTACAGACCCAAAATGGCTCGTGTCTGGCCAGCTCAGGGGACGGGGAGATGAATCTCACACCCTCGGGAGGAAGCACCCATAGATTCCCCTGAACTCCCCCAAGCTGAAGATGCCAACATCTGAGACCCAGCCAGTTTCAAACTCAGCCAGAATTTAAAATAAAGCCTTTGCTTTTGTGGGAATAAATGTCTAGATGGGTCTTATCTCCCCCTGAGCTTTGTGGGCATAAATATCTATATAGGTCTAATGTCTCTTTGAGGCTTGCCTTGGGTTTTTGCAGTGTTCGTGGATATGCTGATGGAAAAACAAAAAGGTCTTATGTCTCTCTGAGGTTTGTCTTGGATTTTTGCAACGTTCATAGATATGCTGATGGAAAAAAAAAATATCAGTGTTGCATGTCTTTCAAGCATATGGCTCTCCTTAGAGCCAACGAGGCTTTTGTATGAGAAATGAATATGAAATCAGGGCAAGATTTGAGTGCACCAAAGCAAATCTCCTGCGATGCTATGTACAACAAATACAAAAAAAAAAGGAGAGAAAAGGAGGCAAATCTGCAAGGTGACCAAGCCACCAGCGAGCTTAACTCAGGTCCACAGGCTACCTGGAAGAAAAGGTACAAAAGAAATGAACAAACAAACAGAAATCCTCCATAGAGAGCACGCCAGTCAGCTGGCCAGAAAAAAATGCCAAAGCAACAGTGTTCTGGTGCCATCTGGCTACTTCTCCTCCCTCCCGTGGCTCCCTGCCACAGTCCTGACCAGGATATTGGAAGAACCAGATACAGGCCACATCCAAAAAAACCCTCACAAGGTTTTATACAGGGGCCAGAGGATGCTGGAGCAGGTTTCTGGGAGTCAATGTGATATAAATGTCATGCAGCTAATGGTATTTTATGTGTAATATAATAAATCTTACGGTATTTTATATGTAATATAAACGATATTATAAAAGATATTATGTAGGTATTCTAGATATTATAAGGTATTATAGATATTATATAGGTATTCTAGATATTCTATAGGTATTATAGATATTATAAGGTATTATAGACATTCTGTAGGTATTATAGATATTATAAAGGCACTTTGGGACTTTACAGAAGTAAAAGCAGCCCCACGTTCAAGGCATTTCAGGTTAAAGGGATGCAATGTGTAGAAACACACTGGATTTTCTCCTCTGTGTCTGATTTTCATTTCAAACTTCCCTTTCAGATCCAAAATGGGGCCGTTGCCTCGAAGAAGATGAGATTTGGGGTCACTCCACCCAAAAGGAAGCTTTACCTAAGTTGAAGAAAGCCAGGTTGTGATTATCAGACAGTTGTATTTATTTTGCTTGATATAAATGTAATGTAGGGATTGAAAGCAAAACACTACATATTCAGAAGATAATTCACAGTTTTAGATATCAACTGAAAATCAAAATATGCACCATTTGCAGTCAGCAACATTCGCAAACCACATGTATGGGGTATGTACAGCTGGTGTAGAATTTAATTTGAATGCTATTTATGTGCTATGCGTGCTGCATATAAAGCAGATTGTCAACTGTTCACTTCCAAAAAAGGCAATAAAAGGCACAAAAATTAAACCCACAAACCCTCGGAACCTCAAGTTTGCAAAGCAAGAACAATGGTCAGAGTGAGGTTTGTATCTGGTTTTAGTTTCACGGGGTTTTCACAGCAGCTTTCCCTCATTTTGGTGTATTTCCCTAAAACCTAGTGCAGTTTGTAATTGTTTATGCGTGGTTATAAAACCCACATCTCGGAGGCACAGGAATGACCCCTGCTTAGTGAATATGTATTCCTTGGAATTTTTTTCAGCTTCTAATATTTTAACACAAATAATTTATACCTGAAATAATTTCAGCGCTTTTAAAAAGCGTGAGGTTGTCAAATTTTTAAGAGAGAAATGTTGTTTATTCATACAACATGCACAGTGCAGGTATCCTGACACTGCCTTAATAAACAAGCAGAGCACAGGACCTTTGGCTGGAGACTTGCAAACTCTACTTCACATCCATTTGATGTGAATTAACACCACAGAAAACCACCCTCCACTATTTTACAGTCTAACTCAGAATGACCTGGGAAGAATTCATGCAATTCACTTTGACTTTCAAAATAAAGGTCAAAATAAAAGCTGAACCTTTCCTTTCCCCAGCCTCTTTCCCTTTTAACTTCCCTACTTGTAGGAATGAAATGTAGCTCCATGCAGAGCCAGTAATGATGTGGATAGTATCGAAAAATACATGGAAAGGCCTCTGTTTAATCTAAAAGGCGTTGGATGATCTCCTTCAGAGACTTGGACAGAGTTTGACCATAACAATACTCCAGAGATGGGCAATAATGTGTTTTACTGGTGTCAGATGTGCTACATCTGTGCCAGTAAATAAAATAAATCATGGCCATTTGATGGCCCTGGGAGCAAATGCAACAGCACAGTTGGCATCTATGTGCCCAAATTCTTCTCCATCCAGAATGAGATGGCCCATCCACGCTGCCTATGGAGAGACTTCACCACCTGCCAAGGGATGATAGACATTCTCTGCAAGAAGTCATGTGTCTCATGTAGTGACCTCAAGGGGAGAAGGATCTCTAGAGCAATATGATCCCTTCATTGTCCCATGGTACTCAAGGGAGTGAACATCCTTTCCACCACCACTGAGAGTAGGTATCTAATGAAGTAACAAAGGTATGGGACTAATTTAAGCTGGAGTAACAAGGTGCTCAGCTACACTTCAGCTGTCAAACACTCTTGTCTTGCTTTGGAGATAATTCTAACATTATTCTTTGTATGTCTAAAAAATTCTGGATGGCAAAATGAGCCCCATCTAACCTCACCTGGGGTGTTTCCAGGGATGGGACTTCTAACACCTCCACAGGCAACCTGGGCCAGTGTTGAGAAGGAGTTGGAACCAGCCACATTCAAACCAGGAGAGAGCTGCCTGGTTTAAAATGAGAACGGCCAAGATTGGAACATTTTCTCTAAAGCCATGGTGCATTAACACAGAGAAGGGAAACATTAAGATTTACGTTTCTACAGGCATGACCTAAACAAATTAACAGAATCACAGAATTGCTATGGTTGGAAAGGACCTTTAAGATGAACGAGTCCAACCATTATCTATCTCTACCAGGCCACTTCTGCACCGTAAACTTGAGCACCCTATCTAGATGGCTTTTAAATGCATCCAGGGATGGTGCTTCAATCACTTCCCTGGGCAGCCTGTTCCAGTCAAATTCAGATTAATTCAGTGCAGTCTGCATTGCACAGGAGGCCTGAGGAGATGCTTGCAGTGGTTCCTTTGGGTCTTTTAACTGTAATCTCTATTTTATGACTCTCCCACCTCCTCTAGCCTGTCGTGTCCACATGAATGCTGCTCACACATGTGCTTGTGCCTGCATCAGCCACAGGAGGACAAATGGCTCCCTCCCTCCATGGCACTGGCACCCACATGTTTTCTGCTTCAGCGTTTGAGTTTGGCCCAAGGAAAGAGACAACAGCTGTTGTTTAGGCTCACAAAGAGCCAAGGAGCCCAGCAAAGGTCTGTTCCATGCACTGCCTAGGCACGAGCAGGAGCTCAACCCAACAGTTCCTTCCAAAAGACACGTGCCAGGACCATCTCACGCTTCCCCACACCTTCCCCCAGCAGGCACACACCATCCCCATCCTCAGCACTTCCCTACCACTAACACAGCAAAGACCTCTGGACACTTGTAAACGACCTGTTCACTTCATTAACAGAATTGATGCTGAATTAGAGCCACGTATTTGTGGTTTGAACCTCCAGGTCCACCCTGACCCAGCTTTTCCCTGCCCGTGCTGTATTTTGGGACTCGGTCAACTCTACCTGCTGGTTGTTGCCTGAAAATGTCTTGTGCAAAACAATTGACTTAATGCCTCTTGTCTGCTCTCCTCTTGGCAGAGCGTGTGTCCATCTGGAGTCACAACCTCCCGTGACCACCAGGCTACCTCTGATGACACAACTGACATCCTCCCAGACACACAGATTGTTTCTCTCAAGCGGTGGCAGCTCCTAAAGACTTCTAGTTTTGCCTCATCTCCTTTTATTTTTGCAAGCATCAACCCCTCTCACCTTAGAACTGATTTTTTTATGTTGTTCACGCAAGCAAAATCTAAGGTCGTGTTAACCCCATTCCATGGACACCATTCTCTAATAGAAAACTCTGTACCCTTTTTCCTTTTCATCATTTCAGTTATAGTTTCCAACAAAAGGACTGAAGAAAATGGGAACTGAAGGGTGCTCACCTAAGCCAGGACCTCACTGCAAACTGTTAAACCCATGTCCACAAAGCTGAGGCTGTGGCTCTAACCTGTGCCTGCTGCTTCAGCCAGAGCAGCAGAAATTGCCAGAAACACCAAAATCTCCTGTTTAATTGTAGTGAGGCCATTTCAGGGAGGTTTCCCAAACACTTCAGTGGATAACCTATGTCAAGTTTGATCTGAAGGGATAAATTCTCCCTGCACCAGCTCTGTCACCCATGGGGATGGTTATTTATGGTCTTTTGCTTTAATTGATCCCTATGTTTTGTATAAAGGATAATAATTTGTGTTCGAACACTCGCAGTTTCTTTGCAGCCACTCTACAATCCCTTTCACATTTCTCTTGGATTTTCCAATGCCCAGTTGTTTGTTTTTCTTCATAAACCTTTTTCTATATCTCCTTAAGAATCACACTACAGGCTGAAATAAAATCCTGTGAAATTATGACATCAATATTGTGAAATAAACCCCTGCCTGTTCTAGTCCTTTCCTTCAACCGACAATAATTTGGGGGAAGAATCTGCTCTATCTACCCTATGCTAATACCCTTCTTTTTTTTTCCCTTCTAGGCTTCCATTCCAGCAGCAGCTCTGGCAGCTGCCGTCCCCCTTTGGTTGGAGATTGGATGGATTTCTGTTTTCCTCATAAACACCATCGAGCACTAGACTTTGTTAGGCTGAATTTCTCTCACCTACCCAACCTCGGTCAGGTTTGTTTTCAATCTGCAGTGTCACCGATTTGGAGCTGAAAGAAAAATTCCTATAGTGCCAAGGCAGAGGCTGCCAGGCCCCCCTTAGTGATGGCAGTAAGTGATGTGTGGTCAGTCTCTCACCATAAATGTCTTGACCATAGATTAAACTAAAAAAAAATTAAAGCCAAGGGCTGAAAACAGTGACATTATGTTTCCATTTGTCCCTAAAATTTGCTGACCCTCTGTGCTGCCTGGTTCAGCCAAGTCAGGAAGAGAAACTTTCCTTCATCATCTGACATCCCAGGGAAATTGTGCAACCTTCAGTTGCCAGCTGAAATGGTCCCAGTGACGAAGGTTCCAGCTTTTAGGCAATATCTGCACTCCTGGGTAAAGGGTGGAGTATTTGGCCTGTGTCTCCTCAAGCCCCTGGTAGCCCTAAGATGTCATTATTACATCATTTGTGTCTCTTTTGTCTGTTTACAATACCTAAAATAATACAAGAGATGGGATACAGGCAGCCCATACAGAGTGTGCACCATCAAACTAAGGGAGAACAGAGCATGCTGATGGAACCACAAAACCTTCCAGGATGGTCTGAGAGGACTACATAGCATGGAAGGAGCCAAACTGGTGCAGTCCATATTGCCCTTTGGGCGTCAACTGGCATGGACTTCTTTCAGAGTGTTAGAAGATTTGGGGCTGGAAGGGACCTTTAATGATCATCTAGTTCAACCCTCCTGCAGTGAACAGGGACATCTTTCATTACATCAGGTTGCTCAAAGCCCCGTCCAGCCTGACCTTGAACATTCCAAATGATGGGGCATCCACAACTTCCCTGAGCAGCCCAGTTCCTTAACTGGATGGCACTGAGAGCAGCAAAGCTTATTAGAAAGGCTCAGAGAACATAGTGTTTTAAGAGTAAAAAATAGAGTGGCTTAGGGCCAGACTCTGATGTGGTCCCCCCAGGGTGACTCCCCCATCCCACAGTCTCACCCTGGGGTTGCACCAGTGCCACCAAGACCAGCCACTGGGGGCTTACATGTGCTGCAGGTCAGACACACCCAGGCTGCCCTCAAGCCACGTCGGTTGTTTTCACGCACATTTAAACTTAAGTAAATCAAATCCTTGTCCAAGAGGATGGCCAGTGAGAGAAATGGGACAACAATGAAGTAAATCAGTTTGAACTATGTTCAGAGCTCCGTGCAGACCTACCTCTTCAAAGGTGACTGTCACCTCGGTGAGTTCAGCCTGCAGGTGCCTGGAGCCCCTTCCCTCCAGCTCTCCTCTCCTGGAATAATCAAATAACTCTGCAAAGGAAACATCAGTGAGTCTCTGTGACAGCCCAAGATGGGACTGAGGATGCTAAAAGCTTCTGTCAGCCCTCAAGCATCCTCTGGTCACTCTGGTTTACCCTCAGAGAGGAAGTTGTGTGTGAGCTTTGTGGACTGCTCCTGGTAAGTGAGGTTGTGCTGCAGAACACTCTGAAAGCCAAAGTTCCCGGGACCATCGCTGGCAGCATCCTCCTCTCTGGGTGGAAAAGCAGGTTCAAATCCCATTGCAATGGTTGGGCTCCAAAACCTCCTGAGTGAGTGTCACAGCACTGACGGCACTGTGACAGGCAGTGGGACTCCCCATCACCAGCTCTGCGGGCATTAAGTGGGCCTGGCACCTCCAGAATGGAGCAAGAGCATATGGTGAGGTGAGGAAGGGAGAGAAGGAGAAGGGGAGAAGAGACAAAAAAGAGACAAGAAGAGAAGAAAAAGACAAAAGGGAAAAAAGGAAAAGAAAAAATAAAAAGGAATAGGAAAAAGGGGAAAAAGAAGAAAGGGAAAAGGAAGAAAGGGAAAAGGGGAAGAGGAAGAAAGGAAAAAAGGGAAACAAGGTAAAAGGAAAAAGAGAATTAATAATTAAAAAAAAACACAAATAAAAGAAGAAAAAAAGAAAAGATACAGTCGAATACCAGTGAGCTCTGTTACCTCCCTTTTTTTGCTACACGTCACTTCCCCGGCCCCAGCCTGTGTCCCCAATCCCTGCCTTGTACTCCAGTGAAGGCAACTAGAAATAACAGCCAGGAGAAGCAAAGTGATTTTAAAAGGGAAAAGTTCTCCTACCCTGCATTATGTGCAATTGCAGGCCCTGTAAGAGTGAAACACGAGCTGCTCTCCCTGTCCCCGTGAACATGGGGGGTTTTAGAGGGTGTTACTCTCAGAGCTTCTGAACTTGATGGCATAAACAGCAAACCTAATTCTGGAAGAAGCACCTACCACACCTGATTACCATCACCAGGAGCACACACCCTTAAATCAAAAGTCAGCTGAGTTGGGCAAGGTTTAAGTTTTTTCAATAAATTACTTTTTATAATGACCATAAAAGTTATATAGTACACGGAGGCTTGCTAGAGGTAGATACTTTACTGTGCCTGAATTGCTGGGAATACTTCCCGAGGCATAAAGCTGACAATCAGACATCTGAGTGTGTTTGAAAAACATCATCTACCCAAAGATTAAAGTGTGAATTTAGCAAAGGAATCCGGGAAGGAAATTCTTTTGTTCTTTCATGTCAACTGAAGGGATGGAAGGGGAAATGAGCTTATATCTTAGTGCAAAAATAGTTGAAATGCAGGAAGAATATGAGAATACAATTATTTTCCACTGTTAAATATAGGGATTTTGACTCTTACTGAACCATATTTCAACATGGTTTTAAATTTTATGCCAATGATAACTTATTAAACATATAAAATTGCCTTATTTATAGAGTGTAACAGCACCGCTAGCGACAGAGCCGCCGTTTTTCAGTGCAGCAACTACTTAGATGTGCACAGATTCTAGATGATCTTTTAATTACAAGGGGAAGGAGGGGGTTGCTGGGAATAAAAGGGGTTTCTTATTCTGCAAAGAAGGGAACAAAAGGAGCAATGATGCTAGATTAGCAAAAGTATTGGGCTGTATTTTTAAAAAGAAAAATAACGTATAATTAGGAAAAAAAACCTCATATGTGGAATTATTGAGAGAAGGTCATAAGGAAGGTTGGGGGGGAAGAAAACTGAGGACATGAAACTGAGCATAGGTCTATGTGCAGTGTGGGGAGGAAAGGGAACTAACTAATGAACTCCCCCAAACTCCTGGCAATTATTTTCAAGTGTTCTGGAGAATTAGTGAGCTCTAAGAGGGCTGGAAAGAAAGGAGAGCAAGTTACTGCTCTTTAGAACTGGGAAGAGAAAGAGTGAACCTGTCACCTACCATCTGGTAAACCTGACTTCAGGCTGCAGTGAGAGAGTGGGGAAAATATGAAAAGGTAGAAATTCTGAGCACTTAGGGGAGACTGGATCCACAGTATGGATTTATAAAGAAGGGGAGAAAGGGAGAAAGACACACACAAGCAATTTTTTTCCTCCTATAATTGCAAAGTGGTGGCTGAAGGGAATACAGTAGCTATAATATACGTGCCTACTAACATACAGATTTGAATGTATGGGCTTCAGTAAATTAAATAAGATCGAGCAGTGTGACCAAAAAGGAAAAAAAAAAAAAAATCCAATGTAATTTTGGGGCTTCTAACACAGAGACATCGTGTCATATACCCGGGGAGTGATAGATGTCTCTCTCAGTGCACAATACTGATGAGATAGCACCTCAACTACTGCTTTCAGATTTAAGGACTTTCAGTACCAATAAAGGGGAACTAGAAGGAGCTCAAGATGCATGGAAGGAAAAGGAGAGGCCTATAGAAACTGTTTGGTGGTGAAATATTAACTGAAAATAAACCTCTCCAGCCTGGCCAAACAAGGGTGGGAAGAGTAAGCTCAGGGCCACTTTCTTTTCAGTACTGGAAAGTTTCCAGTATAAACAAAATAAGGTCAAATGTGCAAGTGAAAGCTGGGCAGGGAATAAGTATTAATTGTATGTGTCCAGAGCTCTGCTCCTGCTGAGACCCACCCAGACACCTGCTGGAGTGTGTTTGAAAGGAGCAGAGAGAATGAGGACCTCTCCAAGAGCTGGAAACAAGAGCTGTTAGAGCTTCGTGAGACAAAATAAGGCTGAAGTAGATAAATAAGAGGTGGATTGGTCAATCCAGGGAATGGTTTGCTAAAGGGAGCTAGACCAGGAACCCTGGTTTGGCCAAAGCAGACGTGCACACACGTGTGCGAGGAGGGGAACTGCTTGGAGGGGTTAAAGGGGCTTCTTTGGGGAAAAGGAAGAAAGGAAGGAGAGGAAAAATAAACAGGAAAGGGCCAGAGAAGGAATACATTTCCATGTAATTTTTTTTTCCATGTAATTTTCTAATTTTTGTAATTTTCTATGTCTCCAGCCCCGCGTCGGTCCTTCCATCAGCGCTTTCCGAGGCGGGCCGTGCATTCCTCCCGCTGCCCAGGAGATGGTGCTGTGGATTTTGGATCGGGAGCCACCGTGGCCGGGAGGGCGAGAGGTCCCTTCTGGGCTCCGGAGAGGACCTACCGGCCACCCAATGGGCCTTAGCGAGGACCCTCGGGCGCCCTCCAGACCTTCCTATTCCCATCCACCCGCCCTCCCGGGGCGCAGGGCAGCGGGACCGGGATACCCCGGTGCCGGGGAGCAGGATGCTGCTCCGGGCATTCCCGGGGCTGTGTCATCGCCCCCTTCTCCTCCCCTACATAAGGCCCGAGACCCCCCTCTTTGGGCTGCCAGGCCCCTAATTCCTGAATTCCCAGGCTTGGAATTCACCGGCCTCCTGGGCCTGCCCCTGGACAGACACCTCTGAGGAGGCTCGCACTAGGAGTGAATGCAATGAAGAACCTTTTTACTTTCTTTTCTTCACTCTAAACTTAAATAAAGTTTTTCGAAGAGTGAAGACAACACAGAAGCAGCTGCAGCGACCGAAAGCTCTCCCACCCTTGGCTTAGAAAAGCTGCAGACCCTGTAGCTGGGGCTCCCCCCGCTGCATGGGGAGCTCAGTGCCTGGCTCTGCCCTCCTGGAAGCAGGAAAGACTCGGGGCTAAGCCACTGGAAGAAGGACCAGGAGCTTGGGGTGATCCCAAGCCCCCAGCTTGCTGCAGGGGCCATGCAGAGCAGGAAGGGAGGGTCTGCTTTCATCTGTCTAAAACCTGCCTCCCCAGCACTAAGCCCCTAAGTACCTTTCGGGAAAATTTGGAGAGGGCCCGTCCTCCTGGAGGCTTTTCAGCAGTTGGGAAGCCCATCCCTGGGGATATGGGAAGGGACTTTTAAGTTCTCTCCCAGGTGTGTGGCAGAACTAAATGACTCTTGCAGGAGACGCCACGGGAAATTAGCAACCGCTGTGGTGTCTGCTCTGACGGGTGCTCTGGGAGCTCCAGCCCCCTTGTCGTCCCCCGCCTGCATCATCTCCGGCTGATGCTCCGGAGCAGCCCTTCTGCAGCTCGGCTCCGGGGGCTGCTTGTCCCCCGAAATACCGCTCCGAGTGGAGCGGAGCCGGTGGTAGAAGGGCTGCGGTGCAATTAAACCAGGTAACGAGACGCTGGGCAGATGTGTTTTCATTGCGCTGTAAGATAAACGCAGTGTTAAATGCCTGACAACTTCCCAGAAGCAATCAGCAAAAGTTTACGAGTGCATAAACCTCAAAGACCATTCCTCGGTAGTTTTATAAGCCCCGCATTTAAAGCTTCTATAAATTCTTCTGCCTGCTTCCAAACTAAAGTTCCCGCAGACTGTTAAACAGCCACTTCTTGGGGAAGGGGGAGACACATCACAACACGGGTCTGAGGGAGTCTCCTCCGCTTTCTTCACCCACGATAAAGTTTGGAAGAAAGTTTAGAAACCATTAAAGCGCGGCAAGCTGAACACATCGGCAAGATGACTGGGCTACGTCAATGTCTCAAGAACCAGGAGACCCAGAAATAATGGGGAGGGAAAGGATGAAGACCCAGAAAGAAAGAGCAGACCCAGAGAGAAAGGGAAAGGATGAAGGGAAATAAAAGAAAAAGGGATGAAGGGACGGGCAGGGACAAGTGCACCAGCAGCAGGCAGGCTGACGGGTGGACAGGGATGAGCAGACAGCTGAGACGAAGAGAGAGACATTTCAGAGCACAAATCTGAGCGAAAGCAGCCAAGAGGAAGAGGAGGTGGCCGGGACCTCCCGGAGGTCGCCACGATGCCCTCGTCCCCCCCTTCCCTCCAGCCCCGACGGCACGGCGCGGCCCGGCCCGGCAGCTCCCACCGCTCCGGGGAGGGAGCAGGTTCCGTCCCCAAGGCTGCAGGGGAAAAAAAAAAAAAAAAAGGTGGGTGTGTAGCACCTAGTGAACCCCCAAATCAGCCAGGGAGATCGAGCCTGAGAGCTCCGTCTTAGAAGAAATTAGCTGCGAGGGGTGAAATGTCCCCCTTAAGCATCAAATTAAAATAACAGTATCCATTATCCTTAAACGGCCACATGAGTTTTACAAGTTGGGTGTTAAACAGATTAAATAATAATAACTAAAATTTTTTTAAAAGCAACCACCATCCTATTGCGATTATAAAGCCCTTTGTTTATGATCCCAGGGAAAACGAAGTTGCTAATTGGAAAACAATAAACCTAAAATGCCTTTGGATTAATAATGATAGAGGTTAACGGTGGCATCCCTCGGAAAGGGGGAGGGGAGCCTGGTGACAGTGTGAGCTTGGACGGCGACCAGGGACAAGCGCAGCAGCCAAACGGGGCTGGAAGGGGTGGGGGGAGAGGGGGATGAGGGGTGAGATCCCCCCCTTTTCGGAGGGCTCGGCTTGTATGTTCGCCTCTGATCCGGAGACACGAGGTGAGGAAGGGCTGCATTGTAGTCATGTCCTCGCTGGATGAAATCTCAGTCAATTACTCTGAAATCTGCAGCTTGGCTTCTTTTCATTCTTTCCAGGTGAAAATTCAAACGTTTTCTGTTGTCGCCTGGTCCTTTCTTTCCTGAAACAAGGCACCCAACTGTTCTGATATTACCATTCAAAAACAGGTTCTGTGGCAAACCTCATTTGTGAATCTATTACAGAGATTAATAGATTATTTCTCCTTTTTCAACTAATTCTCAGTGGGGAAATTTAACCATATGGTAAGGAGAGAATTAGAATTTCATCACATTAGAGCAAAATGTAATGAAAAGAGTCCAACACCTGGGGCCAACTCCGAAAGACACAATTAAAAGGTTTTTAATGAAACCAGAGAAACCCAAAAATTTCATAGCCTTCAGTAATTCTGCCACATAAGAATGATTTAATGGAAGTGTTGGGAAATATTGTTTTTACTGATGTCATAAGAATGAAAACCTTCCACTAAATACTCTGAGCGCTGAGAGGAGGGCGAGTTGCTCTCTTCGAGCATTAACAGGAGCAGTGGGACAAAATTCAGACCTACCCTCGGGTTTTGCCTCTTCTGCTCCTGGGAGAACTGGAGAGAAGAAGCCCCGGGAGGGGAGCGGGGAACCGGGGCCGCTCTCTCCCGGCCACCGGCGGCGGAATCCCGGCGTTGGGAGCGGAGCGGGGCTCGCCAGAGGGAGGGAGGGATGCAGCTGGAAAGAGTTGTTCAATCACAATAGTAATAATAATATTAATAATAAAGTTTTTGCCCTTCCTCACCCCGCCCTCCCTCCTCCCCAGAGCGCTTCATTTTCAAGGTAACTGATGGGGCTTTATATTTTTTATAGGGACACGGGGGATAATCACTCGAAAGCGGCAATCTGCTACTTGAAAAGGGCTAAAGGGAGGGGAGGAGGAGGGGGGGAAACCTCC
>VYZX01032133.1:206953-289280 GCA_013401335.1 Brachypteracias leptosomus
GGGTGCCGCGGGGAGGAAGCCCCGGCCCGGGGGGTCTTGGGAGGGGGGCGACACCCGCCGCGCCTCCGGACAAAGGAGAGGTCGAGGAAGAGCGGGCTGGGTTGGGAGCGGGGGGTAGCGCCGGGGAGAGGGGCGGAGAGCAGCCCCCAGCCCGGTCCCCCCGGTCCCGGCGAGGGGAAAGGGGTGATGGATGGATGGGACAAATCAGAGAGGGCACTTGAACATAGATTTTTTTTTTTAATTATTATTATTATTAGCAGTATTATTATAATTCTGAGCCAGGAAACAAGCAAACTTGAAATGTAAACTTATTATTTAAGCGACTCGCAGAAACAAAGAGACTGGACCATTGCTAAGGAAGACTTTGTATTTTTTATCGTCTCTAAACTTTGATCCTGTGAAAATGCGCAAAGTTTGGTGAGAGTGATTTAAAAACAAAAAAAAAATCGAGAGAGTTAAAGGAAAAAAAAAGACAAAAAATAACCGATCAAAACCCCTACTCCGTGTGGCTGAAAGTATCGCATTTTTAAAAGAAATATTTATGTGCACCTTGTTTCTTTCCACTTTGCAATGATGTATAAACAAGACACGCTATTTATTTGTTCTTCTTCAAATGACCCTTCCACGCCAACAATATTTATCATGTGTTAAGGTCACGGGTCTTATGTGCAGTTACTTTAAATGCTTCTGAAATTCTGTTTATGGATTAACTTAAACTGTGTGCCAAGTGTTTAAACGTTTCATTTGCCAACAACGTATAACCAGAAATGTTGCTGTATCCGAGCTGCTTAGGTTGATGAAAGGTCATCTGGATTTTTAAGTTGCATCATCCCTGTATTTAAATTGAGCTTTAATAAATTGCTTCAGTCCAAAAATTACAGGAAAGGTGTATTCTTAATTGCTCAACCAGTTGGTTTTGGAGAGGGTATTCTCTGCGTTATGACAGGTAATAGCTATTTACTTTCGCAAGGCATCAGAGCAATAGCTGCTACAAGAACACTTGCCAAGCCAATGTTTTCCCAGGCGCTGTGTTTTCAAAGGTATAATTTAAACCGCTTTTAACGTGTATGTAAATTATTCTGACTGTGGATGATTATTTAAGTTGAAAGACTTTAAAATACTTTAGGCTGATTTACAGAACGCGTGGAATTCTTATATTTTCTNTGTACGATCGTTTGTATGTGTATCTATGTCGGAAAGAATCTTTATTAAAATATTTTGAACAAACGCTTGTATTCTACTGGGCTTTGTTAAGCATCTATCTCCAGATTTAAGGAGATGGATGGAGGGGAGGGGGCGGGGGGGGATAGTTTTCTGTCCTTTGCCTTGCTCTGAATGCTCCCCGATATCCCTCCTGCTCCCCTCTCCAGGCTCAGGGGGTCCAGGGTGGGGGAAACAATCATTTTTTTCTCTCTAGGAGCTCTAGGACTATCCCCACCCCCAACCCCGACCTCCTCCTTACCTTCCACAACTTTTGGAGCCGCTTTTCCCTTCGTGGATCCTGCCCCAGGCAGCTCCCCAAAGCTAGGGACGGGTTGAGGAGGGGGGTCTGGGGTCTCAGCCCCCCCAGTTCCTGCTCAACCACCTCCCCATGGCCAGCACCGGGTGGCCGCAGAGCCGCCTCTCCCAAAGGCAGCACCACAGGAGGAGGGGGGTGTGGGGGGGAAGGGGATAAATATTTTCTGCTCCACTTCCCATCAAAAAAGATTAATCAGAACCTGTAACTTTTCAGGAAACATAACTGTAAAGTGCCACGGAGCTGTGGGAAGGCAGCCCAGAGAGGGTGGGCAGATCAGCCCCCAGGCGCAAGGAGAAGCGTCTCTCAGCATTTACTAGACAAAGGCTGGGTGCGTCTAATTATGATTATTAAAACAATTTCCATGACGATGTCTAATATTATGTTAATTTGAAAACAACTGTGTATGAAAACTGTCGACTATAATACCTAAATTCATTTAATGAAACACATCGTTAAGGCAATTAAACCTCCTGGATGTGATTAAGGAACATAATTACGACACTGTTCTGCGCCATAATTGGGTGTCTTTAATCAAGGGGTAAAGTGATCAGCAACACAGCCATTAGTTTGTATTGTTCTGTCTCTGCTGTCCATCATTCTGATTAGGAATTAACCACCGCCACCAGCTTGGCGTGGTGTGTGTGCGAGGGTGTGAGGGTGTGTTCGTGCATATAGCATCGCAGGACACATTTCCTGCGAGATTTACCGCTTAATATCCCTGCCTACTCAGCAGCCTTCCCGGAGAAGTTCCCCTGGAAGGAGCGGGAGATGTTTGGCTCTGCCCGGGCGTAGGACGGGGGAAAGCAAAAGAAGTCCAAACAAACTCCTAGAGCGGCCGGGACCTGGGATGGAGGGAAGGCAAAGGGCTGGGGGAGAGCCGCTTTTCACCTCCCAGGGCCCGGGGCAGGGTGAGGGCCCAGCCGGGGTTGCTCCGGGGGCTCGGCGGAGCCTGGCCGGGGAAGCTCCCGGGGCCCGGCGCAGCCCCCGGTGCGGGCGCTGCAGACCGGGGCACACCGGGCGCAGGAATGCTCACCTCTTACCTTACCTCCGCTTCGGAGAGATGGGAAAGGGGGATGAAAAGGCTTTTTTTCCCTCCTGACTACGGCTGCCGCCCGAGCTTTGGGCTGGCTTTGGAGCGGGGCCGCTGCCGGTCCCCGCGCACCAGGAGCAGTTTGAAGCTGCTGGGCCAGTCCCTGGGCCGGTTTTGTCGGGTGGGGTGGGGGGAGGAGAGAGGCTCCCCCGCCCCTCTTAACGCTTGATAGATCGCTATCACCGGAAAGGAACGTGTTTCCCCCTTCCAAAGAGCTGCGAGCCCGTTTCCAACCAAACCGGGCTCTGCTCCGAAGGCTCCCCGGCCCCTGCCGCTCCTTTCCCCCGGCCCCTTCCCCCGGCTCGAAGCCCGAGATTGTCCCAGCATGAGTGACATTGGCTTTCCTAATGTAATGACTTATGAAAGATATAATCATGTGTTAAATTGAATCCTCCGCTTAACTGTTAATGGTGTGCTCTGGGCACATTTACGTATTAGATGCTATGGTAACTAATTACCACTAGAAGAAGGGATAATACACTTTCCAGACTTTGACAAATAATTATGAGTGTTCACATCCCTGCTAGCAGCAGTTGCAGCGGATCTGCTGGAATGAGTAAGTGAATAAATGAATGGGTAAGTGAACCTGTGTGCATGGAGGGGACTAGATAATGAATAGTGGTCAAGTGAGTTTTCTTATTAAAACCTTTAATGAAAATGTGATTTAGGGTGGAAGGGGTAAAAAAAAAAAAAAAGAAAAAAGTGCGACGCTGCCTGTAAGCGTAATTAAATCGCGTAATATAAACATCAGAAACATAAATAAGTTTGCTTTTAATTAAAGCGCAGCAGTCAAAGTAAATTATCCACGTGCGCGGAAACTTTACAGCAATTAACACTTTTTTTTTTTTCTTTTTTGGCGGTGGTGAAGGGAGGTTGTTGTGGGGGGTCAATTAAACGAGCCAGGACTTGGCGACTCTCTCCAGGACCATTTATAACTTTGATTGCCAACAGGCTGGGGGGATCCCGAGGCTTTAACAGCTCCCGGTGCGAGCGGGATAAAACTTTGGGGAAGTCGCGCCGGGCTCCGAGCCAGCCCCGGGGCTGGAAGAACTCTTCGGAGGCTTAATGCTGGCTCCCTGTGAAGCCTTGAGCTTGGCTTAAGCAGGGTTTAAGCCGCTCCTACCCGCCGCCCCGGGCGGGAGCCGGTACCGGGAGCGGGACCAGCGCGGCTGCCCCAGCTCCGAGACTGCCCCGGGGGCTTCTAGCAGCAGAAGGGACATCTGCTAAATGAGCAAAAAGCTGCATCCAGCCCCATTGCCCCGTGGTCACTCATCAGGTCGGTGTCACCCGCCCCCCTCCCCACCTCCCCCGAAGCGCTCCGGACGGGAGGGGATTTGCTCTGGTTTGGCTGCTCCTCCAGCCTCGGGAAGGGTTAAATCCTTCCCCAAGCCCCTAGTTGCCCTTGTCCTCTCAACCTGATTCAGAGACGTTGTAATAAAATATGAAGCAAATTTATGGGCTGTTTCAAGCACTTTACTGCTGTATTTTTAAATTCATATATGCGCATAGAAGAACTATGATCTGTGAATAATTGGAAATGCTATAGGAAAATGACGCATTTCAGATCAAACATAACCGTTTTCTTACATAATTGTCTCGGGTTAAAATAAAAAGAAAGATACATTTCGAGCAGAGACAAAGCTGAAAAGCTAATGACAGCCATAAACTGCTAGACAGCCATAAATTAACGTCTTCATCCAGCGCTGAAGGGATCAGCGCTTATCTAAATCAACAATTATTTCTTCCGAGAAGTTGCAGAACAGATTGCCCCTCTAATACTATTTTTAAATCCTCGTAATTGAGGATTAGGGGCAAACAATCGCTTTCCCAGAGTACAAACCTCCTCTCTCCCAGCCGAAGCCCTCCCAACTCTCCTCAGCCCCAGGAACCTCCCCGGGGGTCCCGCTCCCTTTTTCCCACGCCAGCATCCCTGGAAGCGCGGGTTGCTTTGAGGAAGGGGCGGCAGGAATTTCTCCTCACCCCATCCCATCCCTTTTCTGACTGGTTTTTGAAGGGATTCGGGATATTTGCGAGCTTCAGCCAGTGCCGGGAGCCCGGCGGAGAGCGGGCGGGTGTGCGGGACCCCCTCCCTCTCCCCTGTCCCAGACGCCGTGTCCCCGGGGCGGCAACTCCGGAGCGGAGCCATCCCCTCCCTGCTTCAACCCATCACCCCCAGCCCACCCACTTTTCGGGCTCAGAGCTGCAGGACGCGGCTCTTTCCCCCCGCCGCAGCCACCTGCGGTGCCGATTTGGCGGTGAAGATCTCAATGTTTTAGCAGGCAACCGAAAGAGACGTGGAGAAAAGAGCCGATTCAAGATGGAAATGAGACAGGGAGAGACTTGCTGCCTGTAGGAGGTTAGAGACTGAACTAGTTGGGAGACAGAGGTACTTGGAAAGATGAGCTGAGAGGGAAGAATTCATTGTCAAAAATCATCACAGGGTGTTTACTTACTGCCTTCCACCCTCCCTGTAGCCAGAACGCAGACTTTTATTCCACTTTGTGTACTCCGAGCTCCTGTTTGGGGGGGGAAAAAATGAAATCCAAACCAACACATCAGTGTCAAAACCGGTTTAGCAAAATCTTTTAACAAGATAGAATCCTGCAAGGCTCCTGGCAGGGACAGCTGAAGCTTGGGCTTCCTTCGGGTATTTATTTTGGTGTAAATAGTTTTGAAGAAAAGCAGATTTCTGCTCTTAGAAATGATGGGTTCACACAAGCTCAGCACCCAGGCTGCCAGGCAAGCCTGATGCACAGGATACGGAGACAGGGCTGGCTCATATGAGGATAAAAATCCCAACCTCAGCTTAATTCTTTGCTTTCAAATGAATATAGAACATTTCTCCAATTTTTAAATGCTTCTATATAAACCATTTATTGATACTTATTGCTATTTATAAACACAGATGATACCTTCAGGGTCACAATACTTTAATAACTGTAGTTTTAAGGGGTGTTTTTGTAACAAGATCATTTTTCTAAGGGTATTGGGATGTGACTAGCCAGGGTACCTAGGCTGGCTCAAGTAACAGGCAGGAAAACCCTTTGCTTTCTATGGTCTGACAGTTAAAATAGCTCTATTCATATGAATCGAGCATATGTGATGCATAAATTGACATCCAGAATAATTTTAAAATACAGTGCAATATAAGTAACATCAAGAAAGCACCTAGTGTCAAGCCAAGTATTATAAAATACAGTGTCAGGAGGTCTTATTAACACCCCCTCCTCCCCACGCTATCTTCCAGACCACCACAAAAAGCTCCCTCAGAAACGTGCCCCTTGCAGGAAATCTCAAACGATGCCACTTTTTTCCCTTATAAACTCCAATAACTTCTGGAGCAAAAGCAATTGCACATTTTACCAGCCCCTGAGCAACGCTGCAGGTCCTGTCTGCTCTGGGAGGGATCTTCAGCCACCCTCCCAGACCTACCTGACAAGCATGAGGGAAGGAAGAAACGCTGATGTCCATAGGGTACAAGCTTCAGATTAAATACCTACTTGTGGAACCCGGTAGCTACAGGGATACCTGGAAGAGCCATGCTGTGCTCTGCTCTATATTCTACCCATTTTCACTCATTTCCCCTTTTTAAAATGAATGATCTGAGAGGACAGAATATTTCTGGTACCGCACCGAGCCCAGGAGCTGTGCTTGGGAATCACTGGTGGATTGCAGATCTTCAGAATAATTTTCAATAATAGCTTCAGAATGTCAGAAGTACCACTTTTTTTTCTTTCTTTTTTTTCATCAGGTTTAAGTTTGATGGGGGGTAAAACAGCCTTGGCCATTCCTTGAATTCCAAGCTCCAACAGTGCTGAATTAAAAGCTTTTTTCTCCTTGCAGAAATACCTTTCAAGATCAAGTAACAAAAAAATGCTGAATAAATAAGTTAAAAAATAAAGCAGGAGTTGTGAATCTGTGAGAAAAGTATAACTGTTAAGCTGGAAAAAAAATACCATGGACAATCGTTCAATATTAAAATAGATATATTCATTTTTATTGTATCCTTGAAATACAAAATTCACTTAAGATGTTAGATTACTAAAATAATGAAGTTTGAATTTTCTTGCTGAGAAATTCACAATATCCCTTATTTGATCTAAGAGCCTTAAGGATGTGCTATCGAAGTAGAACTTCACCATTGCTCACCTATATACAAAATGTCAGTTTGCATAGTGAAGAGCAATCCACCATCTTCTGAACGTCAGGAAGTTCCATAAGGAGGAAATAAAAAGTTCATTTCAAATTCTACAAGGGAAATTCACAGACCGGCAAATGTTCATAAAAATAGCAATGCCAAAAATAGTGACACGCAGCTGGCTGAAAAGAGTGAAATAAAAGATGGTTTTCTAGGCACACACTGGCAGAGATGGGAGAGGATTTGCAGAACAGGTACCAGGATGGGTTTTTAAGTACATATAGACCAGGATGGGCTTTTAAGTCATGGAATAGTTTAAAAAGTTTGCAATCACTTAGAGCAGTACTGATGGTACAGCATGAAAATGGAGAACAAGCAATCTGCAAATTAAAATAAGAATAATAATTAAAAAAATCACATCTTAGCATTCGCATTAGTTGACAATGAATTTGTTTTTCTTCTGGGGTGCTACAAAGGGCCAAAAAGACTTAATAAAAGTATTTTATGTGAGAAAAAATATGATTTTTTTGTTAATAACAGAAGATATGATCAATATAGCCGCAGGCAGTGACAACTTGCAGTTGGAGGCTGGTGCTGAGCAGCCGAGTCACATCTCAAACTGATCAGTGAATGCACCACTTAAGGAACCACAGAGAAACTGGAGGGGCACCCATGGGCCCCTCCTGCTTGACTCCACCTACACCTGCTGGGTCAGTGGGTGAGGCACACGGGTGGTGCTGGGCAAAACCTCCAGCTGAAGTGGAGAGGAGGTTCCATCCCTGGAACCATTGCAGGTGAGGTTGGCCGGGGTGCTGAGCAACCCGCTCTAGTTGCAGATGTCCCTGCCTCCTGCAGGGGTTTGGGACTAGATGAGCTTTGAAGGTTCCTTCCAACCCAAACCAGTCTGTGATTCTATGAACTGTCATGAAACAAGCTGCTCTGCCTTACTGACCAGGAACACCAGCACCGGGGGCCTTCACTCCCTGCTCCACAAGCCACTCCTGTTCAGACCAGCTGCCCACCCCCAACAAGTCACCTCCTCACTCGTTGACTACATGGAGCAGGAGGGCTTCACATCTCTGTCCTGCTCTAGTCATGCCTACAGATTTAATTTGCTATTTTGAAGACAATCTAGCTCTTCTTTTCATTTCAGAATAGATACTATCCAAACTGATCAGCAATTAATGTGACATTACTAGTGATCTGCACGTACTATTGGCACAGACTATGTCCTACCAAATCATGCAGCAGCCTGTGATATTCTAATTCAACCCCCTAAAAACAGAATACAATTACAGAAAATAAGTTTTAAACAAATACCTACTGTTATTTTCGCAGTTGCTTCAGGTTTGTTTCAAAGTTGGGTGCCAAAGAAAGATTTATCTTAACTGTGGCACGAGACATTTCACAGCTCAGAGTTAAGCAATAATGGAATATAGTCACCAGTGTAATGATGTCAGCATCTCCTCTCTCAACAAATGGGGCTCTAACATCCAAACTGGATGCACAGAATAGCTCCTTACACAGAAACTACAGCACCAAGCAACTCGAGTGCAAGAATCTCTCCATAAAAACATATTTTATCCCGCGGCACAAAGCAATAAGCAGCTTTTGGCTGTTGATTAAATGCTGAAGCAAAGTTAAAGCATTTAATCAACTGCAAAGCCCATTTCATGCGAGCGCACCCCGACGCCGCAGCCATTATTGATATTGTGTATGAAGAGAAAATGTTTATCCATAATCTATCTCACAAACCCACAATTTTCTCCCCGGAGGATCTGGAATGTGGCCGTGCCCATCTCGGAAAGCCTCGCTACTGATGCTTATTTAGGGGATGGGCTTTACATCAATAACTGAAGAGGCTTCTGCACAAATAACAATAAATAATTCTGCTTTAGAATTTCAGTTTAAAATGGCACATTTCTGATTTTCCCAAAGAGAGGTGGTTTTTTGGGAACACGAGGCAAGGCTGCTCTCCCATCCCAATTAGCACCTTGGCAAATGGAGAGTGGACAGCCACGAGAATCCTCATCAGCCCCTGAAGTGATGGCTGGGAAGAGAGGGTCTAAAAACCTCAGATCCTGTGCATCAGGAATTATATTTTTGAAACAAGAGCTGATCAGCCAGTGAAGTCAGATGGGCAGCCACTATGCAGACAAGTCCTGTGGCTGCCCAGGGCTTTCACTTGCTCAAATGTTGGCCCCACGTAAGAGCTTATTTTCCAATTTGTAGATGGACAAGTCTGTTTCCAAACACTACTCTGTCTATGCATAACTTAGGCACAGTAAAATATTATTAAAAAGTAGTTTTGGATACCACACTAGCCCTTGAAGCCCTCTTCTTCGTCTGCATTTTTTTTTTGAGAAACAACAAACACCAGAAATAGTCAAAATAAACACATGGAGGTGTTACCAGAGACAAACAGAAGGTAATTTTTGAGATGACAGAATCATTTCAGACAGGCTCGTATACTTCCTCCCTGAAGAATATACTTTTTTGGCTCAAAAGCCAAACCAGGTAATTTAGGCTTGATCCAGAGCCTATTAAAATCAACAGAAACTCCCTTCTGACTTTAAATGACTGCAGAAAAAAAAAAGAAGAGGTTTCAATTTCTTTGCATTGCACCAGAAAAAAAAAGCAGCAAAGCAAAGTGTTCACCCTCAGTACATAGAACTGAAGTCAGCAATGTGCTGCTAGTAAGACATCCTTGCAAATCCTCCCCCAGCACCCCACAGAGCTTCCATCACACCTCCCCAGTAAGGGCTAAGACACTCAGGACCACGAAGAGAACAGAGCAAATAAAAAGTTAGAATAATAATCACTAAAAATTTTTTCACCCTCTAGAATTAAATTCCCAATTTCTTGCTATTAAGCTTCTATGAGCAGATACAGAGATGCCTCCAGATGGTGGGTGGATGGGACCTCCCAGTCTAACAAGGGGGAACCCCTGTGACAGAGGGGCTGCCAAGCCCATTTCCCATATAAATGGCCCGGTGATGTCAGCTTGATGTCATCCTCCCTGTAAATCCTCCTCAACTCACGGCCAAGAGCAGCGGGATCCATCTTGCAGGGATGTTGGGCTACTCACTTGGCCAAACTCTTGTCATCCCACCTCACCACTCACAACTCAGGCGGGATAAATTGAGGTTGCCTGTCCCTGCATCTCCAGCCCAGGGACTTTTCTCCTTAGAAACAAACAGGAGGGAGGTAAAAGCAGAGAGGGAAAAGGAAACGTTTCCAAAAACCACAAAGCAAACAGAGCAAACATGGAGATTAGTACAAGGCAACCAGGCAGCCACTCGCTTTCCTCAGGACCTCAGCTTGTAACGAAAGGCAATATCAACGTCTGGCAGGAGGATACCAAGGCCCATACGACTGTTATCAAGTCTGACAGCTTTGTTTTCTGCTAGTTCCACATCGAAACGAGCCAATAGCAGGAACAGAAACATCTTCATCTCATTCATTGCGAGGAACCTCCCTGGACACATGCTGATCCCAGAGCCAAAGGGCATGAGGAAATACTTCAGTTTCCTTCCTCCCTTGTAGAACGTGGTTTTCTTCTTGCCGTTCTCGATGTACCGATCGAACTTGTACTCCTGAAAATAGAAGAGAGGGAGAGAGTGGTATCTAAGAAGGCAGCCACAGGGGTTGCTTTGTTTGCACAACGCTCCTGAAACCCAGAAAATAAGACAAAGAGGAAGATGAGGAGCTGACAGCTTCCACTTTTCAGCCAGTACCCTCAAGTTGCATTAATCCGCATTGGCTCCCCTGCAAAGAACACTCCTTAAATCCACCTACGCAGCCCTTTTACATCCAGCTCCTTCAACTTCCACCTCTCACCCACCAAGTGTCTGGCCTATATTGATTGTCATTAGATTTTGACCACTTTGTAGTGGGGACAATGAACCTTAGTGGAAGGACAATTTTCTTGTGAAGGATCAGGGTGGTGCATACATCATGAATAAGGATAATCTGCCAAATTCTGCAAATACTTGTGAATAAATTAATGCATTGCACCGACCTCACTCTTGCAAGCCAGAGCTAAACCCATCCTTCTTCTGCACCCAGTGGTGCAGATTATTCAAAAGCCAGACCCGAGGCTTTGCAGTCAATTTTCCCTTCAGTTGGAGATGGTAGCTGCTTAATTTGCCACATCTGACCTTCAAATGGTTTGCTCCAGAAGCTGCGTGCAAAGCAGGACAACTGCCAGGGATTGACCAGTGTAAAGAAGGTGCTCTCAAGGAAGGCTTGAGGTTGTGCCCATAACCTACGTTCCATAAATTGAACATCTTTCCGACTATTTTCCAGCAGCAGGATCCCTGCTTAGAGATAATTCATGTTTTTGAATGAAGGAGATCTGGCATCCTCACTCAGTCAACGGCAAATTAACCACTTACAAAATCCTCCTGCATGCTTTGAATAAAAATGACAGACACTTCTTGCTTATGGTCACTCATTAGCATTTGTCCTGCTTTGCATACATCTGCTATAGCAGCAGCCATTTGGAGCTGGCTGGGAACAAGTCAGTCAGACAGAAACCAACCTCAACTGATTACAAAAACCCCACACCACAGATCCTGATCTACCCAGCAGATTAAAGGCTCTGAAAAGCAGGTCTTGCTGTGGAGAAAAAGCAGTGGCAGGAGAGGAGAAAGGGAAGAGAGTGTGCTGGAGGGGATGAATTTTGGGTGCTGAAGAAAAGGGGTTTGCTTCTCTAAATGGCAGAGGCCTTGGCCCCTCACTGCAAGAAGGACATCGAGGGGCTGGAGCGTGTACAGAGAAGGGCAAAGAAGCTGGGGAAGGGTCTAGAGCACAAGTCTTGTGAGAAGTGGCTGAGGAGATTTGGGCTGTTGAGCTTGGAGAAAAGGAGGCGCAGGGGAGACCTTCTTGCTCTCAACAACTCCCTGAAAGGAGGCTGGAGCCAGGTGGGGTCAGGCTCTTCTCCCAGGTATCAAGTGATAGGACAAGAGGAAACAGCCTCAAGTTACACCAGGGAAGGTTTAGGTTGGACATGAGGAACAATTTCTTCCTTCTCACAAAGGACTGTGAGGCTCTGGAAGAGGCTGCCCAGAGCAGTGGTGGAGGCCCCATCCCTGGAGGGCTTTCCAAGCCGTGGAGATGTGGTGCCGAGGGACATGGGTTAGTGGTGACCTGGCAGTGCTGGGTTAACAGTTGGACTCCATGAACTTAAAGGTGTCTTCCAACCAAAACAATTCTATGATTCTACAGCAATAAAGGTGATTATATTTGTGTTTCCACTGACAAGCAATTCCTTCCAGCCTCTTGAGCACCCCAGCCAAAAGGAAGCACGCAATTTGCTATTTTCCCATAAGTTATTGCTCCATGTGAAGCAGCACAGAAACGAAAGCCCAGAATACCACTCCTTCCTTAAAAAAGATTCACTTCCTGAAATGTAAACCCTGCCGCTCTAAAAAAACACTGCTAAATATGAACTGCAATAGCTTAAAAAACCACCCCGGCCCAACCCAGAGCTCTTCACTTTGTTGGAACGTGTCCACAAGGTGCACTCCTGGCGTCTGGAGCAATTAAGAACTGTGGTATTGAACACATAGACATACTGGGCCAGACCTTATGCTTTCATCTTAAGAGCCATCTGAGAGTTGTAATTGCTTTTAACAACAAAAAAAAATGGTGTCTAAGGAATTGGGAAAGCAGAAAACAAGTGTGAGACAGGAATGGAGCCAATGACAGTGACATCAAACTCAGGCTTGCGCTGCTGAAGCCCCTCGGGTTGGATGGTGTTCCCTTAAGAGCTGGTTTGCTGGCAAAATAAAGGCTGATTTTTGACAGTAAAGGAGCTTTTGGTCATGCACAAGGTCTCCTTGGAAGAGACAGGGTGGCTGATGGCACGAAAAGGTGAAGATGCTGAGCAAGAAGAGGTGATGGGGTTCTGTGTGGACAGCCTGCTAAGAGTATTAAGATCACTGAGCAACCTCCTGTGATTGATACAAGTCTCCCTCTGTCACACCTCATATTTAGCTTTGTTTGGGAAGCCACCATGTAAGGTCTCCTGATGTTTCACTCTATGGGATTTGCAGAGTTCAAGTACTGAGCTCTAGAATTAGCTGAGTTAGGATTTAGGGGTTCACTTACCCAACTTCCAGAAAACTGACTCAGTTATTTAGGCTCTGATGAGTGGAGAAGGAGGTCAACAACAGATGCTTACACTTACACAACATGGTGCCAAAGCAGAAGATAGCTTGAACTTAAATTTATGTATCCAGGAGAAAAGCATTGCTACAAAATTATCTCGTCAAGCTGCCTTTTTTCCAAGGAAAGTTTTCCCTAAATACATGACAAGCTCAAGACTGCACCTTTCAAAAAATTCATTCTCCATCTCTATCTGATCCTCAGCAGTTATTGTTGAAAGCACACTGCATATTTTAAGAACCAAACAGAACAGTGATTTCCCCACTTTCCGAGAGGGCCCATGTGCTGAAATCCATGTACTGCAACGTGTGGATTGCTCATTCACCATCAAAAAGATAAAATATATGAACTAAAGCTGTACTGTGAAAGCTGAGCAGAGCTGATACTAAGCAGATACACTCAAGCAATGGAAATATGGTAATATATTCCGGCAATTATTGGATAAGGGAGGGGATCAGTTTCCACGCTGATGCTTTTGGTCTAGGACCTAAACAAACAGATGGACTTCTGACAAATCAATAATGTTCTCCAAAATAAAGTGTTAAGAATAAAATGAGAAAAAAAAAGCTTATTTGCTAGTTGTCACTTTTTAAGGACAGAAATATTAATCAACTATTTGCCAATACAGGGATTATTTTTAAAACCTTAATTTTCTCAGTGGGCTTTGTCTTCACTTTTGGGTGGGGAGAGCCAGCATGGATGTCATTTCCATTTTCATGGCTCCAGTGTTCATCCCAGTCACCACACCTTACTCCTGCTACCTCTGACATGGTCCACTGAGGTCCTGCACAGCGAGATGCTGTCCCATGCCAACAAGGCACTTGAATCTCATCTTCCCTCTGCAACCTCCCATCCTTAAATTCCCAAATGGGAGAGCCTCAGATGCGTCTAACAAGGGTTTTCTATAAATATGTAGAAAGTACCCAGCTCCCTTCTTCTTTGGCTCAAATGGATGGAAATCAGCATGGCTGGGAGACAGCCCTTTGGTAAGAAAATGGGGGTGAGGAATGGATCAAGTATGAGACCAGCTCTTGCCTCTTGGGCAGAGGAGGCATTTAACAGCCTCAGCATCACTCTCGCCCTTCCTCCGTGGCACCCTGGGCTGGGGACTCAACCCAACCTTGCTGAGAGGAGGACTATTCCATTTGCATGCAGGTGGTGAAGTTGTGAAGCGTGTGAAGGCTGAGGCAGGGTGGATTAATTTCTGAGTCTTTGATATTCATTAACTCGAGCGTCAGAGAAAAATACAAGGAGATGACACAATTACCCTCCGAGCTCCGCTGCAGAGCAACAGCTTCACAGGCTCAAGTTCACAACACTCCACTAATTGATCAAGAAAGGGGCGAATCCCTACGAAGGGAGCTGAAAAAGCATAAGGCTGAAGGAAGACACCGCTATTATAGGGCTTCAGAGAGTCAACGATGCTTTGGGGGCACTTAGCTAAATGGCCCACATTATTTGCTATTTAAACCACCTTCTATTATTCAGCCCTGTGTGGGTATCAAATGATCCACTGCCAAACAAAACCCACATTTAGCCTCAAGTTTATGGTAGTCAATGTGCAATTGTCAATGCCTTTGAAAGCAGTCGCAGTCGGTCTCATCACCATATTTCTCTCTCCAGGCCATGAATCCTTTGACCTGTAGGGCCTCAGAAAATACATCTGAAAGTAGGAAGATTTGTTCCACAAGAAGGAACAGCAGTAAAAAAAACCCCACAAACCAAACCGGCACATGGATCACAAAAGGGTTGGCTGCTGCGATGTGCCTGGGGTAGGAAGAGTAGCACCAGCTGAACGTTTACCTTGGGATCTTCGTAGACCTCAGGGTCCATGTGCAAAATCTGTGGGTAAAGGGCTATCCAGTCTCCTTTCCTCAGGCCGACCTCTTGATTGCCTTCCAGCTTGAGAACAAAATCCTCCTGGCTGATGCGGATGTTCATGGAGGACGAGCACATCCGTAAACTCTCGTTTAAGGCGCTCTCTGCGATTCAACACAAAGCGGAGAGAGAGGGGGGAGAAGCATCAGAAATATGGGAGATGACTGGAAGAAGTTCTACATGGCTGAATCTCGACAGGTTTAGCAGGGCAGGCTAAAGGAAAAAAAACAAACAAAAACCAAACCAAACATGAAGCAGAGACCAGGAGGAGGCAATAAACAGCCCCGCGGGGCGGGAGCCGTGGCGCTGAACCTCCCGATGTGATTCTTGCTGATGGGGCTGAGAGATCCTGTCAGCCCCGAGTTTGTGGTGGGAAGTCATTGTTCAGGCATCCAAAGATACAAACATTTTACGCGTTTATATCTATTTTGGAGGCTGCAAGTAAATACCAGCATCCATGGAGCTGATTAACTCGCTTTCCGAAAGCTGCTGGATGGCATGGTGGGACTATATGCTAGAAAAATCACTTTGCTTGTTAATTCCGTCGTCGTTCTGAGCATCTAAAAATGTATTTATTTTCCTTTTGATGCTCTACGCTGCCAAATGATAGTGTCTGTTGTGGTCAGGGCGAATGAAAGCAATTCGTCGCTTGCCTGGTAATTTTAAGAGAGAAAGACACTTTTAATTGGCCAAGAGGAAACAAAACATAGTCCTCCCAGGCTTAGGGAAAGCAAGATTTCTGTCTCCACCATCACACCCTGGAAGGCTCCAGAAGCTGAATGTCCTTGCTTTCCCAGTGGCCTTCACCTTTTGCTCCTAGCACGACAGATTTTATGGCTAATTTCCGGCAATTTATCCTGGCAGTTTGAGGAGAAATTCCTTTGGGAATAATATGCATAATTTGCATAAATCATTCTGATAGCATGTATATCAGCATGTAGCTCCTGTCTGGGGCTGCATCTCTCACTTTGTAATCAAAACTGACTATTTTTCCACCAGCGTGTATGGGCGCTGTTGTATGTGACTCGATTCCTCCTAATCGCCGGTGTGAAAAATAGCCTAAAATAGGGTTTCATTTGCACATAATAATCCATTTGTGCCCGCATTTATGTTCTGTGGTATCAAATAAGCCTCCCCTAAGTGTTCACCGAGGCGCTGTAACTGCTGCACCCAATAGGTTATTAGAGACAGTAGCTACCCAGTGTAGATGCTTCTGAAAAAAAAAAGAAAAAAAAAGAATAACAAACGCTCCTTCACTAAAAATTAAATCTGGTGCAGCGTGCATAGCAAATAAAGTGGCCCTGGATGCTTTCTTGCAGGAGTTTTTTCCTTGAGCATGCATTTGTCTAAAGAAATGAGGCTGCGGTCAGCCCTGGGTGGCCAGCGCCGTGATTCAATGTGACGTACAGTGAGTCTGTGCATATTCTTTTGGACTGCCTTCGTTACTATAATCAGGCAGAGTCAAATCGGCTTGTTGGTGACGAAGCCAGCACAGAACCCTGGTTCCAGAAGATGGCCTCTACCACGGATAGCCACAAGGCACCTGACACGATAGATTTCAACTGGCAGTGCTCCGGCAACTAAACTTTCTGCAGTACAAAGGAAGGGTCCAGCCTCTGCTTCCCAGAGCATCTCCAACCCCTGGACAATGGAGCTGGTGACTCCATTTGGGGATGGTGGGGATGTCCGTGGTGACAGCGGGCATCGAGTGAGGAAGAGGGGGATGAGGGGGTGGAAAAAAAAGGAGGAAAATAATGATGAAAGCGCCGCTGTGAAGTAGCAGGTTCAGGTTTAAGCAGCCAAGTGCCGCGGTCACATCGCATCGCGACCATCCTCCCTGCATCCCAGCTGACAATCGGGCAGCACATCTTAGGCAGAAGTTAATCACAATAATGGAGCACAAAGTGTGGCTCAGTGGCCGGGTCGTAAATGACAAATCTGCTTTACCTTCCAGTACCAGCTCCTCGTGGAAGGCGAGCTCGGCTCTCGCTCTGAGCCATCACGCCGAGAGTCATTAGATGACACAAGTAATGAGTTGCGTGACGACCAACAAAGGAGAAGGGGGCTCGGATTGAAAAAATAGACAGCCAGCTCTCCACAAACGCTGGAGTTCTGCGTTGACAACCACACGAGAACGCCGCAGCCTCTCCTTGCTGTTGTCATAGCTCAGCAGCCACCAGCCACCGCCGCTGACAGACCAGCTGGGGAGCTGGGGAGCCCCTTCCACCCTGCACCGTAAATTACCCAGCACGGGGGAGCAACATCTGCTTCTGTGCTTGTGCCGAACAAACAAGGCAATTTAAAGCATACCAAGGGATAACCAAGCAGCAAATGAACATGACCCTCATTTTTTTCTCCCCCCCACTCCCCGCTTCTTACACACATGAGATGCTAAACTTCACTGTGCGAGCGCTCCATAAAGAAGCCAGGCTGTTGTTTGATAAGGTGTTGTCAGAGAGATTTTACATATTTTCTAGAGAGAGAGGGGAAAGGGGGGGGGGAGGAAGAGAGATATCTCTCATAGTATTGTTATTCTTAGAATCCTCCCACTTCTCTCTTCGTTTCTCTTCTACTAAAGCTAGTGCTCAGCTTCCAATTCATTCTAGATTTATTTTTTTTTTTAAAAAACTGTTTCAATATACTTATAAATATTCAGTCTTTAAACCCTAATTTGCTATACTTAGTTCACATGCCTTCAAGCATTTGTCTTCCAATTTCCACTGAATAAATGCGTACTAATGAGAAATAGAGCAAGCTGCTGAGGCAAAGCTGGGTGACTTGAGCCTGGCCTGCCACCAGCTTGTGATAGGCAGGCAAATTGAGTTAAAATGAAAAGTCTTGTCAGCTGAAATACAACATGGTAGCCAAACAGCAAGCTGTCAATCATCCAGCCAAAACAAGGGACTGCAGGTAATAAAAGGTCACTGTGAATCAGGAGTGCATTTGGCTTTCGTCGGCAAGTTAATTCTAATTAAACACGATTCTCTATCTGTAAATGTTTTATAAAAACTTATCGTGCATAATGGGTTGTTAATTTTACACCACCACATAGCAGGTAATAGGGTCTTATAATTATTAGAGCGTATTGTAGGGAAATAGCTATCAAGTATGCAAATATTTGTGGGGGGGTCATTTACCCACGGGCACCACGGTGTGCCAAGGCAAACGATGATCTCAAATAAGTGCATTTGCATCTTACTAAGAAATAAATGGTCCTGCCCAGCCCATTCCAGGAAAAGAGACTCATTTCTCTCAGTCCAACCGCCGAGGGTGATGCTCAGCATTTGTGTCAGGACCTCTCTAGTAGCTGTTTTTGGGTTCCTACCCTTTCTGGAGCACGAGATGATTTTTTCAAGCTGTGCTCTTTTTGCAGGAAATATCTGGGATTCAGCAATGACCTGGGGCAAGAATACTTCAGCACAGAAATGAATGGGCTAATATTAAACAAACGAAGCGACTAAACATGCCTAGCATTAAATACACACCAAGTACATCTCTGCTTTACCCTCTCCATTAGAACCATAAAAACCAACAGGCCATCCTCATGTTTCTCACCATATTAGAGCTTCACTGTGAGCCACGACAACTAATAAAAGGATGCTACTCTGTGCACAGAAATCCACGTGCCTGGGTTTCAAGTAAAGTCTTAGACAAAAAAATGCCATTGGAAAAAAAAATAATCAGGGCCATAAGTTGCTGTGGTAGAAAGCTTTTTATTTTTAATAAAAAAAGAAATTCACACAGCTGCTCTTTGACTTTAGAAGTAAATCAGGCCATGTTGTTCCCTAGCCCCAAAGAATCTGACCATAATAACAACGCTGCTTCCTGAGCAAGGCTTTTTAGCAATTCTTGCCTGTTCCCCGTAGCATGAGGAATCCAAAAAAAGGCTCTTGTTACACTAGGCCAGAAAGAGGACGGAGAAGCAGAGTGCTGAAGGCAGGAGAAAGAGATGACAAGGCGATGAGAGTACAAGAATCCCACCTGGCCTGCCTGACTCGAGAGCAGGGACACAAATCCTGCTTTCCTACACCCTGGGTTGGCACAAGGCAAGGGGGAAAGCTCCATCCTGGAGCTTGGGTTTGACGTTGGCAGATGCCAACTGGGACCTTTGTCCTTCCTACACATTTATTAACAAAACATCCCACTGAAGCATGACTTTAATTCTCTTATGGTCCAGCTTTTCTTTTCTATATTCTTTTATGGGGCAGTATCCAGCCCTTTATGACTTAAGTGCCAGAAGAATGGAGATCTGGCTTCTCTTCATATCACATTATGCTTAACGTGATCATAAAATGTAAGGAAAAGTGTTACAAGAATACTACAAAGTAGGATGTGGCACTTCCCTCTCAACACGTAAATGTTATCGAGGTACTTCAAGATTTCGAGGAGCAGCAGAGGAATGACACAGTTAATGCTTTAACTGTTCATACCATTTTGCACCAGATGGTTTTAGTGAAGTACATGCTTTTATTTTCCTTATTCCTACACTTCTGGGGTACCTTTTTTTTTTTTCTTTTTTTCCTTGCTATTCCCATTTCAGTCTCCAAATACAAAACAAACTCTGTCTTGAGATCTTGTTGCTCGGTAACTTTCCTTTCCTCTCATTTTTTGGGGGATGCTAAGTCTGATTTGAAGCAGTTTCACTTGTGTTCCTTAAAAGTACATTAAATGCTCAGAACATCAAGTTATTCTTCAGAAGCATCCTTGTCATCCAATATCTCCCCTACTTCCAAAGCCTTCTCCATTGATTAGAGATAAATCTGCACCAAAACAGCCATGACTCCAGATGAAACCTAATTTACTAGACTCACGCTCTCTACGATCAACATTAATGCTCTAAAAAAAGGAACTGGATCAAAATCAATTTTATATTTGTACTACGAGAAGCAAATCAAGTTTGAACAGAGACTCTCGAGACGTGCCTGGAGAACTGCAGCTCTTCCTTAGATCCAAACCAGGCGCAGAGGCTGCGCGGCTCCACCACCCTCTCTTGACACAGCTTTGCTCAAGAGTGGGACCCCAGTTCAGGCCATGAGCTACCAAGACACATGGATATCAGCTACCAAGGCGTGTAGATGTGAGCTACCAAAACATATAGACGCGAGCTTTAACAATGGCCTGGTTTTGATATTTAAAAAGAGAAGAATAGTGAACCTTTAAGCTTTTACTCAGCTGTTGGCTACCCTAACTAACACTATCTATGGAGACTTTCAGGTGCTTAAAGGTTAGGTTCCTACCTGCTATACCCTCTCTCCTCCCTTGAGCTAATTTTAGTGATTCTCTTGCCTGCAGACGATGTGAAACCATCAGTGGATGCTCTGAAGGCTTATCCAGCTCCTGGACCAAACAGCTTCCAATGGCCACTGGCAAGTGTCTCCTTCTGAATCCCTGATCCAGAACTGGAAGAGCTCTATCTCCCTTAGACCTCCTTATTTTGATTCAAGATATGTTTTATTCAACACCACCATTTCTACTCTGCAAAGCTCTCCCTTCTTACCCATTGCTTGGAGGCATTGCTCAAGCGAAGCTCACTTTAGAAGGCTTTTTGCTTTGTTAAAGAGAGGGAAAGAAAGAAACTGCTTGTGAAAAAAACTACCCTTGCAGTTTAAATACGTTATCCCTCTTTAATTTCAGAAAAGGGTCTTTCTTGGCAGTACCACGCAGAAGTATTTGAAATGCATTAACACTTCGGCAGATGCTCAGAATCAACCAACTTAATAGGCATCAACTTTTTTTTTTTTAAATTTTTTTTCCAAATAATTGCAAAGCTTCGATTTAGCCTTTTGCATACCTTGCATAGTTAATTACCTAGGCTTTAATGTTTACATGCAACGAGAGTATCTACCGCTATAAACTACATAATTTATAATTGATGTAAATGGGTGTTATTATGTCAATTAGGCAGCTGTGTCCTCCACCTTCTCGGTAAACAGAAATGAGTGATCAACCCCGTTTGCTGGGAGAGCCCCCTCTTCTCTCCCTCCCAGATAAAAACAAATTACCCAGGTAGACCAGGTTGTCCAATTGTTCTCTGGTGAGGTGGATGTCGGACGTGGGCTCTCTCTTTTGACCTGTTGACTGCAGCAAATGGTCAATCTCGTCACGCACCGTTGCGAGAGCTTCTGGGTGCCGCAGGAGATAATACATGGCCCAGAATGTAGCTGGAATCGTGTTGCCCACCGAGGCCCACAGGAAGGCAAAATGATGTGCTGGGAGAAAATAAGTGAAAAGGAAGATTAATAGCGTTTATTACACTGATTAGATTTGCAGTGTGCTAATTAAAAGATGTTAGGACACAGACCCAGCCAAGGATCAGTGAATGCTAATGAGGACCAATAGGCTTCTGAAGTCTAATTTTCTGCTTAATGAGAATAGTTTGAAATGTGATGTCGGGGGGGTGGGGGGGGAGAAGGGGAGGAAATGCAGCTCAGTTATAATCTTTCTCATTATCACCATTAAGTATCTTGTTTTACCACCTCAGCACAAAAAAAAAATCAATTATCATAGAGGGTTGTTTCAGAGTAAAACATTTTATCATTAGCCAATTAGAAAGAACATAAAAAAATTTCAAGGTCGCCATTTTGCCTTTTTATTTCAAAGGTCTATAGTAAATTATTTTATTTTAGACAAGCAATCACTCATAAGTTTCCTACCTGCTTTGTCATAATCTCCAAGCAGCTCATATTTCTCAAATATATCTTGTCTGGCTTGGACCACTTTTGACCCTCCCAGCCATTTTGTCATGTTCTGAAGTAAAAAATGATGTATAAGCTCCTTCCGAACCTTCTTGGTAGCTCCTAGCAACTCAATTGGTATGTTTGCAGCTAAATAGGGAAAGCTGGCATCAAACTTGATAAATTTGTCTCTGATTTCACTAATAACTTTGTGGCCATCTGCAGCAGGAACTCTTCCATATAGTGTTACAAAACTGGCTTCAAACATTACAGAGCAGCAGAATTTGTACATTTTTTCTGTTTCCCAATCTGTTGCTTGTGAGCATTTCCATTCAAATATATCCTGGAGATTTTTCATCATGTGGTCAGAGATGATATCCAAAGGCTTGCCTTGTAGAAACTGGTAGATTCTGTGGAGGTTTTCCTTGAGATCAGGGAATTCTCCTCTCGACAAGGCTGGGTAGTCAAAAGTTTTGGAAGCCATTTTATCAGCAAATTCATGGAATTCAAGTTGCTTGCTGTTTCGGATGACATAGATGTATTGAAATGGGTCCATGATAAAGGTGATGTATCTACCTGAATAGAAGAAAAGAAAAAAAAAAAAAAAAAAAGAGACGTGCATTTTTATAACCTGGAGAGACTTCCAAAGTAATTACTGAAAATAAGGCAATGTCTGGAAAAAAAAACCCCATGCAGAAAATGATTCCCAAGCAAAGAACTGTGAAAAAACCTGCAAACAAAAAAAAAATAACAAAAGAAAAAAGGAAGATGTAACCAGTTTTGTTCAGATTCTCTTTGACATGCACATTCCACCTGTGTACACTTTTATGGCTCTTCTAAAATCAGCGTGAAGCCATTTCCATGTAGATTGATCTACTGGTTTTGCCAGCAGTAGGGTCTGATCTTTCCAGTTGTGCCAGTCTGAAATAAATCATTTACTACTTGAGTATAATGCATGAAAATACAATGTGGATTCATAGCAGCACTTGAAAATTGTAGGTTTTTAACCAGCAGGAAGGGAGAAACACATTTCACCTGCATGGAAGAACAAGATTGCATCATGTTTGATGCTTTTTCAAGTTACCCATGCCAGAAAAAATCCTGCAATTTGTCCCTGAGCTTTTAGTCAACTACCAAAGAAAAGCATTTTGGGGAACTCTCCTCAATCAAAATGCTGGTGCTCCCAAAGCTCAATTAAATCTTAACTCTTTACATTAAGCCTTAAAAAGAAATAATCTCTAGAGTTCCTGATTCTTAACAGAGAGGTACATTAGGGAAGAGGGGTACCCATTAAAATGTGCACATCCCCTGTGAAAGATCATAGAACCAGGGAATGATCTGGGCAGGAAGGGACATTTAAAGGTCATCTAGTGAGCAAGGACATCTTCAAGCAGAGCAGGTTGCTCAGAGCCCCATTCAACCTCACTTGGGATGTTTCCAGGGATGGGACACTGACCTCTCTGGGCAATCATCACCCATCCAGGCTATAAACCAGCAAAGCTTCCAGCACTTCCAGTCTAATTCTGTCTCCCTAAAGGACAAACCTCCTTGGATTCCAATGGGAACACTCCATGCTTAACCGAGGACCAAATTTGGCTCTGTGACAGATGTCCTGAGATAAAGTAGTCACTACCACTAAATATGTCACCAAGTCTCCATGGTTACCATACAGTGATATTTGAATTATCATAGTTATTCCGTATGCTGACTTGTGTGCTCTGTGGTAAACCTGGGCTTGCTCTGGATTCCCTCTGCAACCACCAGCTCCCATCATTTTCCTCCTCACTACAGCCAGTGCAATCCCAGTGAAGCACTCAGGAAACACAAGGGATAAAGCCAGACAGAATTTGACCCCTTTTTCTGTCAAGCATGCAAAGGTTTTTAAGGTACTTGTAGAGTTTGCTTTGTAACGTCACCAATCAGTGATGTAAACTAATTTCTAAGGAATAAATATATCGAGATATAGGCACGAAAAAGAGATCCTGAATTCCCAGTCCTCTTTTGTGACCATTTCTTGCTTCCCAGATCACTGAATTCCCAGGAAGTTTCAGTCTCCATCTCTGCAGGGTCTTTGTTAGGAGTTCTAGAGCTGCTTTCTCTCCCCAGCCTTCACCCACTGCCACCCTCTTTATTGAGGCCACCATCTTTGGGACCAAATCCTGGAAAGAATGCCCATTGGAGCAATTTTTAATAAATAGCTTTGGAGTGTTATTAACCCTAAAGATGAAAGCTGGCTTCCTAACTTTGCGTTTACAGGGTAAACAATTTAAGTTAAGATTTTTAATTAATATTAATTTAAACCATCTGTCCACCATCTGCTTATTTCTGATGCAAAATATGAGTTTCTTTGTGATCTTTAATCAGGCACTTAGCAAACGCACAGCAATTCTTCTCATTTTTTAAGTAAGAAAATTATTTTCAGCAAGTGAGTTTTCAGACAAACAAACGATTTTAGCAATAATTTTACATCAAAACCTACTCCACATTAGCACATACTTCGGGGGGGGGAAAAAAAAAAAAGAAAGATGTCTGAGAAACAGAATATCACAGATCCTGATTTTTATTATTCTCATCAGGTTCCTGGTAGGGAAAAGTAAGTGTGTACCAAAATATAACTCATTTTGTAGCATCAATTCAGGCTCCAGACCACATCACTGCAAGTCAAGGAGAGATATAAAAGAACACAAAGCAAAATACTTTTGTTACCACGTTGAGGAAAGGTCGGTGGAGTTAGAAATGTGGGACCCCTCTAAAACAAAGGCACCTCAGCAAGAATCTAATTTTAGATCTTTTAATTGGAATAAAAAGGCTAAAATGTGGAGCTAATTAAGTGTGGCTAGGAAGTTGTTGTTGTGAGAGGGGTATGGGAGCCTCTACACAGGAACAGATTGCTAATTACAAAACCATGCCCCAACACCTCCTCTACCCTAAGCAGCAAACATCCAAACTGGAACAAACTTTCTCACCTCAACTTAGGATTTTACATTTTCCCCAGTGTCAATATGGCCCTTGGTTTTCTGCTTTTTAAATCCTGCCCTTGTCCCTGCTCAGGTTTCTTCCCACTTATTGTCCCTGGTGGTGTTAGAGACCAACAAATGCAAATCTTTCCTCAAGTTTCCAGTTATTATTTGGTATTTTTAAATGCAGCTTCCCCCCTCCCCTCCCATGCAGCTAATGCCAAAAATTCTCTCTTGAAAGCAGCCTTTTCTGAAACCAACCCAAAATCTTGATGCTCAGGAGCTTCCATCAGGTAGAAGGAAACGCCAGATCAGCCCGAGGTGGAGGCACATCACATGCTACCAGGAAGCTTTAAATATTGACAGAGAAACCACTGGGGACCAAGTGTTTCCTTCTTAGACTGTAAAAAATCCTTCAACACAAAGAACTAAGTGGACATGTCCACACGTCCAAATCCCAACAGCTTCAGTCACCGAGCTATTTCATTTCGTACTGTAGAAACAAGTCAAAATAAGAGATGCAGCCTTGTCTCTGTAAAAAGCCCTCTGATTTTTCGTTTTTAAACGTGGCTCCAGAGGATTCATCTTTCCCCATCCAATAATCCTTCAGCCTGTGCTACACCAGTGCTGCAAATAGCCTGGTTATCTCCTACAAATAGAAGATTGATGTGGAAAATATGAAAATTGTCAACTTTGGTAAATCCGAGCACACAAGCCAGTATTTGTATGATAGTTAAGAAATTACTCTAATAATGCATTCAGGAGCTTTTTAATGCTAATGATGAAAGACAAGCATTTCAGATGGCATTTCATGATGGATGTTATTTGGGTGATGCTTGCAGCGGGCTTGGGAAGGAGTTAATGTAAATTACCTTGTGCCTAAGAGAGAAAAATGGGCTATGCTACTGTAGGAGGATCGTGGTTTCCAAAGGAAAGAATGACTTAGCAGCAGCCTTCGAAAAGGAAAATGTGCTTAGTCAAAAAACCCCCTGAGATTTTTTAATTAAAAGTTGAGTTAGTCTCAGAGTAGAGCGTTGTTAAGGTTCGGCATAGAACCACAGAATGCTTTGGGTTGGAAGGGACCTCCAAAGGTCATCTGGTCCAACCCCCACCTAGTCCATCATTCCTAGCAACTTGTCAGGAAAAGAAGACAAACTTTAATCCTGAAAACCAACAATTAATCCTAAAAAACGACGACAAAACTGTTTTGAGCTCTTTAAGTCAAGCCTGCCTCCACTGCTGAGCCTTAACAAGCAGAGAGGTTGCCTTGGGAAGTGCCATCATCTCAATGCTCTTCCTCTTTCTCCTCCTTCTTTTTTTTTTCCCTCTCTCCCTGTTTTTTTTCAAGACTTTCTTTACGTAATGGTGCTCTTATTAGGGAGATTCAGCTGAACTGCTGACAATGATGTACAGTGGTGCTGCGCCGGCGTGACGTCTGGGGCAAACGATTCTGCTGCACCACCACACAAAACCAATTAGAGAACTATTTTCTGCGACAGGTCAGGAATTTACATTGTTTCTCATCGAAAGATGTGCTTTTTAATTTCTTTATTAAGATGACATCCACGTCCCTTGCGACTTTGAGGGATGACAATCACTTGCTCATCACATGGGAAAGTACAATCAGCGAAATCGCATCGCTGGGGACGGGGCAAGGCCAGAAACTCCCGAGCATCGCTCTGCATTTTCCAAATGAGCTACTTTGAGAACCAATAATTAGAGCAATATATATTGATAGAATTTTTTGACAGGACCTTCGGACACCCACCGGGGGGGTAAAGTAATGATAGCCCAGATAGAGCAAGGCTATGCTGTGTTTGCTGAGCAGATAAACATCATCTTTGTCAAATCAGTAAGACACACACAAATCCTGCACATCTTTGGATCAGGGACCAACTACCTGGGGCTTCTTTCTTGACTTGGAGATGACAAACTCCTTCTCCTTCGTGAAGCCTTGATGGTCAGTATTTTTATACCGAAAAAAAGAGAACTGAAAGTGGTACCTCTGTCTCAAAACCCACGATTTCCCTGCTTGAAGCTGAACCGATACCCAGAACTTACTCCATTTACCTCAGTTGTTACCCAGGAAGGCTGCCTCAAAATACTCAAACACAGGGAGATGAGCTGAAACAGGGTTTTGTTTAGCATGCAAATAGAATTTTGTGCAACTAAATTACACCCAGAGACTGCTTAAACACAGAGATCCCTAAACGTAGTCTTGCATAAAATAATAAAGAGGTGGAAGAGAGAGAAATATTTGATTAAACACATTAAGGATGATTGTATCCGGTTTTATGAATGCACTAAGGTAGGCTCTGAATTATAATTATTAATCTGTATTTGTAAGAAGCCTCAACTGCATACAGAGTGAATGTGCATCAACAATCAAAAAGACTCTATTTCAGCAAAAGTTGGTCTTGTGGTGTGTCAAACTCCCTTTCAAGGTGGACAAAAATAAATCAGAGGATACCAGTTTCCAAAGGAAAAACTCTGACCGAATAAAAAAAAAAAAATCATACACTTAATAGCAGTAAAAATGCTCTTTCAAAGGAAAAAAATCCAGATTTAGTAAGAGGAAGGAAAAGTTTATTAATTAATAGGGCTTGAGGTTTAATTAATTGACTTTCAAAGAAAAGGATTAGTTTTACTGCAAAATAAAACTTATGTGGAAATATAAAGGTAATGCTACTGCCATGAAATTACAAAGCAAACTACTTTTTATTTGAAACTCCCTAAAAATACAGGAATAGCTAAAAACAAGGTAAGCTTAAGTTGATCATTTGAACAAGGATATCAGCATGTAAAGGGGCAAAAGATCCACTGCACTAATAAGAGTTTGTCTTTTTCTGAAGAGAGGAAGACACTGGATTTTAAAGTGATTTTAGTAAAAAGTCCATCTGTGTCTATATATATGTGTGTGTGTAAATTTATATATTTAAGTTCCATTCAAGATTCCAGCCTCATTCTATGTTTTTCTTGTACAGCTCGGAGTCTATGTGCACTCACTCCCATGTTTTTATTTGAGCTAGTGTAGTAGTAATACAGCTCTAAATACAGCAAGGTTATATCATGCTTTATTATATTGTTATTTCCAGCAAGCACGAGCGGAGCAAGAGGCTGGCAAGGGGAAGTTTCTGTGTTCCAGTCCTGATTGTATCACTGAGTCAATGTGTCATTCATTCCCTTGTGTTCCTGTCAACCAGTTGTAAAATGTGTGAGAACATATTCTGCACTTTTTTTCTGAAGTGTTTTCTAAATTTAATCTGATATTTTTCTGTGCCGTGTCAAGATGATGTTAGTTCTCCCTTCTTTAAGGGGAAAAAAACCTCAACAATACACAATTAAATGCGCTGGCAAAATCTAGGTTCATACATTACATGCCTACAAATTCTGCCAATATGCACATATACCTATAGCTCTGTATAAATCCACATTATAATTATATCCCATTGATACTAAATTCACATGTATTGTGTTATGCAGAGTATAAATCCACGTGCTCCTAGTTATATCCTACTGATACTTCTTATGCACACAATACATGTGAATTTAAGTAATTCTTATTGGCCTAAGCTCCACAAAAATGGTTTTTTTGGATAAGGAAGATTCTAAACTAAACATTTGATTCTTTCCATCACTGAAGTTGAAGAGAAATACGAAAATATTTCTCACCGGCAATATGTACAGTGAAAATATCTCCGAGTTTCTTTTGCTGGTCCAGTAAGAATTTGAAAGCATCTTTCCTAAAAATCAAAGCCTTCCCCAGGTAAGGAATCCAGCCGTTTATTAGCGGGGGCTCCCCAGTCTTCCTGTGAAAAACAGACAAAAAGAACAAGAGTCAGGAATTAACTTTGGCATGAGAGCAACTCATCTTGGTGCCTGTTTATATATTACATTTAAACCCACCAGCTACACGTATAATTCTTGCAATGTTTCATATGTTGTGCAGAAAAGTTCTTCAGATACGAGGGCAGGTTAAATCTAATCACCCCTCTGAGCACGGAAGGCTCTGGGTGGTGACTGGGGAAAAATAAGTGAGAGGGATTGAGATGCCTTTAAGTACAGGTCGCCCGGTTATTACCATCGGGTTAGGAACACAGAAAAATGACATTCGGGAGGAAAATCTCCCAGCAAAGAGTCCTCTCACTTGCAGTATTTGGCATGTCAGAGGAAGATGTATCGGGAGGCAATTATGACAGATTTAGGTAAATAGGACGCTGACATACCACAGAAAAGAACGAGCTAAGAGTTTCAGTTTACCAGCACTCAGACCACCTACCACTCTAAGTATCTTTACAATTTCCAATAATATTAACAACAGAGGCTGAACATTTACCATAATAAATCTCATTCTCCATATATTTATAGTCTCCTAAGCTAGGAATGTGTAGGAACAGTTTAAGATAAAATTCTAGATACTTATATTTGCATCCCAGTCTAAAACTGCAGCCACAGCTTGTTAGTGATGTTTATGGAAGAGTATAAAATGCCTTTTAACAATCAACTAAGTCACATTTTTCTTTAAAAAGGGAAAAAAAAAAGGTGGTTTCCACACTGTCCTACTCCCGACTGCAAGTAAACGTCTTCCCCCCGTGCTGCTCTTTAGTGGCTTCAATTGATTTACAACAAAGAAACATAAAATGTGCTTGCTCTGGGAAGGATTAAAACAAATATTCGCCAACAACTCTGCTGCTCCATCCCATCTGTGAAGGTGACTTATACTACATGCAGAACAACTCCTTCTGATTAAACACGAGATATTTACTAGCTTGGATCTAATCAAAGATCAAGGGATCACAAGCTTTACTACTATCATACACAGCATGGATTTTTCATGTAGCTGGATTAACCCTATCGTGGTCCCCTTCTCCCTTCAACTGCTGTAACAGAAACAAAAAAAGCAAAGGGAAACTCTATTTACAGGTTTTATTTTCTTCATGAAAACTTTCTGAGCAGGAAATTACAAGCTAGGGATTTGCTCTCTTCCTTTCTCAAGTTGCTATAAATTCAATTTACAGAGAAACAGATGTGGCCAAACCAAGCTGCAGGTCTCGGGCTCTGTTTAACTAATTCTTAATAGTTTTCAAGAACATCTTTTTGTCCCCTGGAAAACCAGGAAAGCTCCTGGTCCAAATCTGACACTCGACACATTTGCTGTGGCTTTTTCATTTCTTTGAGGTTTTGTTTGTTTGTTTTGTGGTGCTTTTCTTCTTTATTGAGGGGAAGGTGAAGCCCCTCTTTTTTTGATCCCATAAACCACAGCATGATGTTCACATAACAACATTATTTACTCAAGTGGTCCAGAAAACTTTGTAATGGTTAATTCTGTATTAAGTGAATACAAGAACAGAACTAATCTGAGATTACACGAGAGGGATCACCAGCACTGGAAGAATAACAGCCCACTCGATACCCTCAATTATCCCCTCCAAGCTTGTAAAGAATCAGGATTATTTCCCCAATTCCCTCCCCCCAGATTACTGAGTCCTGAGAGCGGCCGCCTTTCCCTTCCCGGGCTGGACACTGTGCCCCATAAGTAGCATCCTGACAAATATTTAGACAGGCTTTTTGTCGTCTTCTAATTGACTGCATCTCATTTCACCCTCCCTGCTCTGTCATCCGGTCAGAAGCTGTATTCTTCACAAGCTCTCTGCCGGCTGGAAAAGAAGGCAGCTCAGAAATCCAGGGGAAAATTAACTTAATGCTCCAAGTCTGGGGGATGACATCGAGGAGACATTTTGCTATGGTGAGGATGGGAGGGTCATCGTTCTCTTCAGACATGTTTAGCTCAGCAGCAAGAAGCTTAACTCTGTTAAACACCATGTCAAGGCTTGCAGAGGAAAATAAAACACCCGCTCAACTTCTGACCCGCAGCAGACTGATACCAGAAATGTGTCTTCATTTCTAGCTTCCCTTCTCTTGGGAGGATGGAGGTCATCTCCATGGCTTAGCTCTCTTAGGTCTGCTCATGCACAGCAAAGACAAGATGGACGTGGGTGTTTTAGTGCCTCCTAAAATACAACCTTCGCTGAACCAACTTTTAAGCAGCGCAGCTTCCTGAAGGGCTTTCGCCCACATCTCAGGTACTCCAGAAGTTCTCATCAGCTTCAGATGCCACCCTGAACCATTAACGAAGCCCACAGAAACTTTTACTGGTTAATTAATTAGTTTAGGAACTTTGACTCCAGACTCTCACTTCACAGCCACTGTAAATTTGATAATTAGGCAAAGTATTACAAACATTAATGTTGTATTTTCTTAACACAATATATTTTGTTGTACCCAATGTAAAATATAGCTAAGAAACATAAAAGTGGGATATGAAGTGTTCTGATGGCAATTTAAGATTGCAAGTTTTTAAATTGAAGCATTCAGAACATCTTAACAGATTAGGTTTTATTCAGACTTAGTTTAACTGCTTAAATTCTAATTCACTCAACACACCTTGTAGTATTCCTGGCCCTTTTTGCTCCACATTCCTGGATTTTTTACAGATTGGGCTGGTTTTGCTTATGTACAGGAATATCTTAACTTATCTGAGAAGCCTCTGCAAAGTCAGTAAAACTCAACGGACAAATTTCTCACATATGTGAGTGAATTTTACAAACAGAGCATCAGCAACATGTCCAACGCAATCTATAAGTAGACGGATCAGTTACAGAGTGGAGGGGAAGCAACACGGTTGTATCATCCATCATTGTTAAAGGGATAATTTCAAATGGCATTATGCAAAAATCAGCTGGCTACAAATGCAGCCCATAAATAGAATGAACAGATTTTGATAACTGCCATTTTTCTCCGCTTTCGCAGGGAAAGACTCCCTTGTTAGCAAGTAATGAAGCTGCAGCGTCTACTCCATCAAAGGGGCAAAGTTGTGGACTTTGTTCACTGTTTTCTTATGGGGAGATGTTTTAACTCACCCAAAACACAGAAGTCACTGACTCTGGTGTGATTATTTAGCTACTGAGGCAAACATTATTTAAAAAATGTGGATGTTGTACTTATGTCTCGCTTACGCTAAGCAGCAGTGACAAGGCTGCAACATAAGTTATGTAAAAAATAGATTCAAAAATATTTTTGTTTTAAATTCAAGGTCTCTAAACATGATGTTTTCAATTAGGTTTCAATTTCAGCTCCCTTAGTGAAAAGGAATTATCCGGGAAACCCAAACAAGGTCATTTGTTAAGCTCTCTGAACATTAACTTTTTTTTCTTTTTAAATTATAAAGAAAATACCCTGAAGATTCACAAGCAAACAGACATCATCTCTCACAGAAATATTGCTTTATGAAAGCAGACAAGACTATTCTTTTGCTGGTTGCACCGTTTCCACATCCCTGGGCACTGGATCAGTGTAACCGAGAGGAGAATCCTTCTCTTCTCCCTGGTTATTTGTATTCCAAAGGAGCAGATGCCTTCCAAATTATGCACAACTCCACAGCGCATCTCGTACCGCAGCAGATGAACAGGTTAATTTTTCTCTTTGCACATAATAAATCATAAGTGCTTTAACACCCATAGTCACATTTCACGAACATAAACCTTCTGTTTAATAATGTCTGTTTACAACTAGAATCAGACATACCGTAATCTCTTGCCTGGGATAAACATTAATCCAGATCTGTCTAGAAAAATTATACAATTCATTACCATAAGTAATCTCTATTGTGCCCTGTGCTTAACCTCCATCTTCCTCCCTGTCCTAGAATCTTGCAAATCCACTGCTGGGCTACGACTGGCGCCCGGTGCCAACGCGAGCTCCTCAGACACTTTCACCAAAGGGAGGGAAAAAACCTGCAAACCCGGGAGAAAAAGCTCTCACGACATCATTTCACCTTCTAAAATGTCCGTAAAAATTAAAGGTATCGCTCTGGTTTCCCTGTAGCTTCCCTGGTCCAAGCATCACGTCCGAGCTGGAAGGCACCGAGCCGGGGGACGTTAAGGGATGGAATGGATGGGTGCAGAAGTAGAACAAAAGCTATTATGAACATGTCAAAGCAGTTTCAGATTATTCACAGGCTCGATCACAATATTTAAGCAACAAGACATGACAGACAGTGTCTTTCCAAGGGCTTCTGAACACTCTTAACTGTGAGGAAAAGAATGAGGCCAAAGGCTTCAACCCCAAGAAAGGTAATCCCCAGAAATGTGGTGTCTCAAGTGTCTTCTTGCATTATGAGAGAGGGAACACAGGAAACTTAGGACAGGAGAAAGCCACTAAGTCTACCTTCCTTTTTTTTTTTTTTTTTTAAATTTAGCAGTTAGTTCTTCCCCCAGACCTGCATGTTAGGTGTTCTGTACCTATGAGAACATTATATGAGAATATTATCTTCCAAATATTCATCCACATTTTATTTTGATACTTATAAAATGATGCATGCCTTAAATACCCCATCTAGATTATCTGCCTCAGTGACCTCCTGGAACTCTGTATTTTCCAGGTTGAATACACGCGGTATGAAAATGCAGAACAAGACAGATGAGAGTTTTAGTGATAATCAGTTTTCAACCTTTGAATCCTCGGCTCACACACCTCCCACGAGGTCAGGACCAGACTCTGCTCCTATTTGATCACTATTTGGAGGCTTATGTGCAATAAACACAAGCTTCTTGAAGAAGAAAGAGAAACAAGAGCCCTGGGATGGAAAAAACCTCACGCTGCTGCCTGTGCTTTTGTGTAGGTAAAGAGATTTCATGTCTCAGGACCAATAAACTCCTCTTGTAAAAACATTCATAAGAGAAAAGGAAAAAGACACAGAAAAAAGTAGCCAATACACTTTTGAGCACATCTAGGAGAGAAGAGTTTATCTGTGCTCCCAAAAAGAGCAGTACAGCAAAGACAGACTCTAGTGGTAACATGAGACAAACTGGGAGAAATGCTGATGGAAACAAACCAACCAACCCCTGGGTTTTTATAGGTTTTTTTCACACAGAAAAATGCACTCCTTTTGTTGAAAGTTTTTCATGTTGAGTACTTCTGGGTTTTTAATAAGAATACTTTTTTTATTTAAAAGCATACAATCTTTTTGTTGCTAAGATCTCTAACTTGTGTTGTAATCCACTCACCACAGGAGCCTCTTCTTTTTCTTCCCTTTCAGTAATTTAATTTAGGTCATCCTCAAATATCCAAAACCCACCAAAACTGAACATCTCACTCAGCAGCTCTGAAATACCTAGCAAATCTTATTTCTTTGCAGTTTTTTAGGCTAAATTATCACAACAATAGTAGGTTGACATTGCATACACCGACTGCTCATGCTTCAAACTTGTGTTGAAGGACACATCCATAAATTCACTACTTGTAGCACCCAGCTGGGACATTGCCTAAAATTTTTTCTTATTTTGGCTTTAATCAAAGAAAAATAAGCTGGGAAGGGATGACATGAGGTTACTTATTCCATGCCCTGTATCCCAGGTGTTGTGCATCAGTACCTTCCCTCATACCTGCCTATGCTGTTCTTGAAGATACTCAGTAACAAAGTCTCCAGTCTCCCCAAGCAATCTGTCCTTATTAAGAGAAAGTTCTTCCTCATATCTAACCTTTCTCCTCATGTCACACCTCAAGCCCATCACTTCTCATTCTGCCTGTGAAGGGTAAGAGAATAAACAATTCCCTTCAGTTTCCCAGGGAAAAGAGCGTGATCCTGCCCAGATGCTGTTGATTGGTTCTGGGGGTCTTCAAGTTGATCACTTGGAATGTCAATCCCTCCCCTGTGTCCTCCCAGTTGCTCCTCTTTTGGTATTATCAACACACATAAACACTTTTTTTCCTCTATTCACGCGAGGATGGGACCAGAATATGATGCCCACCAGTATTTCCTCCTATCACTATCAGGGACCTATTTATGCTGCACATTAAGTGACTTTCCCAAAGAGAATGCAACGATTCTTGCCTAAAATCCACCCCTTCCATCCCCTTTCTGCACTTCACCCGCTGCCTCGCCGCACCACATGCTAGAACTGCACAGCGAGGAGCTCGTAGTAGGGAATCATATTAACTGTCTGGCCTAGAAACGACAAGGGAAGTGTGGAGAAGAGTGTCAGCACTCCCCACAGAAACACAGCCAAACAGGCAGAAACCATCCCTTACGTAATAAGAGCAAACAAATCAATTCAGGAGAGCTCAGAAACAGTGGTGGGAAGTTACCATGCTGAAAAAACCCTGGGAACGAGGGAAGAGAGGAGATGTTACATGGAGGGATATTGCCCAGGTCATCCTCAGTCAAATCACTTCTTGAGTCCTGACCACCAATGCCACCACTGTGGACTGGGGGAGCTTTAGGTTGGATATTAGGAAAAAATTCTTCCCCAAAGGGGATGTCAAGGCCACCAGGGCAGTGGTGGAGTCCCCATCCCTGGAGGGCTTCCAAGCCGTGGAGATGTGGTGCTGAGGGACATGGGTTAGTGGTGCCCTGGCAGGGATGGGGGAACAGTTGGACTCCATGATCTTAAAGGTCTCTTCCAGCCAAAACAATTCTATGACTAATTGGGAGTGCAGAGAATACCCAGTTTTCACCACTTCCCCCAAGCTACCACCCTGTGTTGTGAAGCAGCACTACCTGCCATGACTGCTCACTGTAAATAATTTCTTCCTTATATCTAAAGGGAGCCACACACTCAATTACTTGCAAATTTATTTTCCTAGTTCTGGGCAGTGATACTTTTCACATTACTGTGTGTATGAGCAGCAGCACCTTTCTAGAATTCATGCTACACATGAAACCTGCTGGAGTATCTACTCTGAAGTGAGCAGATATGAAATGCAGCCTTTACTGAGCATTTCTGGGGAGGACTAGCCTGAAACTAGACCTCTCATTATGAGGGAAATTCTGAAGTATCTTAAAACATTTTTAGTTTTAAAGATTAAAAAAAAAAATTAAAAATCTTAAATATATTTCCCACAAAACAGCTGCTCCTTAATTTTATTTAGCAAACAGCAGAATGAAGACAGTGGCAGCCTTCTCAGCGTGCCCACAGCTTCTCCTGGGATGCTGAAGGGATTAATGAGAGGGGTGGTTGTGCCCTCTCCTCTCCTCCTTGGGTGGCTTGGCCACCACGGCCACCCGATGAGCTGGGTGATGGGTTGAGCATCTCGCAGGCAGCCCCTGCCCGACCTCCCCCTGGGTTCTTCATCTGCTCTTCCCTCTCCTGAGCCTGAAACTCTGCAGAGCCCAGACCAGATTTAATACGTATTAATTTAAGAGCTTCAGTGTATTGCCTGAAAACAATGGCTTGATGCTTGGAAAAGATATTCCTTTAATTGGGCTGGGGCTGCCCTTCTTAAATATTTATGTAAACTCTATTGTGTTCAAGGGCATAAAGGTTAAACCTCAGTGAAGCCCCTGCCCTCGTGTTTGGGTGAGTTCTCTGGAGTGCACAACAACCTTGTGGGTTTTAGGTGTCCTAACTAATCCCAGGTTTAGCTAAATCAGGAACACATTCTGATTCTGCAGGCAGGGAAAGCAAAATGTTATTAATTGAAGATCATAAGACGGAAGAGTAACTGGGACATTGTAGGTCTGAACATGTTTTAAATCCCTCTGCTGTGAAAGATGGAGTAGAAAATATAAATACAATTCTCAATTTTTTTAATTAAATTGAGGAAATGTCAACTTGGGACTGTAATCAGAGACATCATAATTGCAAATGAGTACTTGTTTCATTGTTTTCCTGAGTTTTTGTTTCCTACACAAAATAAACACTTGGGCTATAAAAAGATCATATTTCTAAAGAGTCCAAGACTTGCCTGTCCTGGAGTTACTGAAATGCAGCATCCCTTTTTCTTCCCAAAACCACATACCAACCAATTGTGTGATTTTAGAAAACTGGGAAAAGACCTTGAAGGTTATTAACTTCAACCCTTAACCTAACACCACCAAGTCCACCACTAACCCATGTTCCTCCACACTCGGAAACCCCTCCAGGGATGGGGACTCCATCACTGCCCTCAGCAGCCTGGGACAGCCCTTCACAATCCTTGCAGGGAAGAAATTGTTCCTAATATCCAACCTAAACCTCCTCTGGTGCAACCTGAGGCTGTTTCCTCAGCCCATCGATCCAGCCTGTCCAGATCCCTCTGCAGAATCTCCCTACCCTCCAGCAGATCAACACTCCCACCTTCCCTGCAACTAGAGGGACAGAGACCACTACTTGTGCTCCTCATCCCCTAACCAGTGGTCCCAAGGCCCTGAAGTCTCTCTTGTTTGGAGAGCAGGCAGGAATGCTGAGTACCAGGGTCTTCCTGGCTATAGATCTACCTGAGCCTTTACAGAAGGAATTTCAGTTCTCCATCCCCAGTATTCATTCCATTTATGTGCTCTATTATGTACCTTTGGCTTTACTGTTTTCCAATTAGAAAAAAAAGCCTTAAGAAAATGAAAATTGGAAAGGAAAGGTTATCAGTAAAAAATTTTAACATTTCAATTCATTTGCACCATTCTGATCCAATGTAGCCTTCTGTTAATGATACATCTGTCATTTTATTGACACCTCTAAACAGCTTTATTCTCTTTTCTAATTAAGAGACAAAGCTGATTATGTCAATCTATGAACTGACATCCGAGTGCTTTTGTTATAATGTACGAGGCAATGGATAGGACTATTGTTATGCTAAAACAAAAAACTTGGGGATTTTAACTGGAAAGCCCAAGATAGCAAAATATATAATGGCTAAATTAAACCAGATTCTTCCTATTCATGCAAAATGCATGTGTGATTGTATTATATAATTAAACGAAGACACAGTGTGAAAAATTAACTCCCAGTAATAGAAAAACATAAAGCAACAATGATACATAATATGCCTGACTAAAATATGTGAGGAGAAATCATCAGATCATAAAATATCTCAAACAAATAAACGACAGACAAAGCCATCAATCCTCAAGGAAAAATGAAGCTATTAAATAACCCAGGATGCTTGAATGTCAGGACATGTCTTCAGCTCCATCCTGCTGCTAAACTGGAGATCCCTGCTCATCAGGCTCTTCCCTGCAAAGGAACACATGTGGAAGTATTCCTCAAGACTGCCCCATGCATTGAGGAGGCTCAGGGGAGACCTTCTGGCTCTCTACAACTCCCTGAAAGGAGGTTGGAGCCAGGTGGGAACAAGCAACAAGACAAGAGGAAACAGCCTCAAGTTGCAGCAGGGGAGGTTTAGATTGGCCATGAGGAACACGGTTGTCAAGGGCTGTCAAGATTCCTGGGGAAAGGGGACTCTGAAGAACTCTTCAAAAATGCCTCTGAAAAACAGATTATTAAAACTGAACCTCACCACTTATCCCTGGCCATTGCCCAACCACAGAACATCTCTTGCCCGTGCTGGGAGCAGTTCCCACCACAGCCAGCCACAACAGAAGTAGGGGTCTCCCAGAACAGGTATTATGGCCTTTTTTATGCTCTTCCTTCTCTTTTTCCTCCCCAGTTCCCCCTCACTCGTCTCCCAACAGCTCCTCTGGCTGGGCTGGAGGACATGGCCAAAGGAGAAGCACAGCCAAGGCTTCTCCACGCCCCAGCAACCCCTCTCTGCTGCTGCAGGGTCTGTGGCAGCCACAATGATTTAGAGCAGCCTTCAGGCTATTCTTACTTGCAGAGAGGGACTCACTGACTCATTGCTGCTCCAGGACAGCAGGAACATCAAGCTCCCTTAAAGCCATTTGCAGACATCCCTGCTTCTGAGCTGTGCTATTTTATCCTTGCCTGCGACTGAAAAAAACCAATGTGAGAGCACGGGCTGTCCCCACAGCTGCAGAGGCAGCAACGGGGTGGGTTCCTTTGCCTTTCCTCTGCCTTTGTGGCTTCTGTCTGTTTGGGCTTTACAGACAGCTCTGGTTGCATCCATAGCCCCACGCTTCATCAGAGATGGGGATTCATGGCTCTATGGATTGATCTTCAAGAGCTGGGGTTCCCTTCAGCTGCAAGGCTGTGAGAACTATAGACTGGTTTGGGTGGGAAGAGACCTTTAAAGCTCATCTGGTCCAACCCCCCTGCAGGGAGCAGGGACACTTGCAACTAGAGCAGGTTGCTCAGAGCCCCGGCCAACCTCACCTGCAATGGTTCCAGGGATGGGGCAGCCACCACCTCTCTGGGCAACCTGGGCCAGGCCCTCACCAACCTGTGTAAAAAATGTCTCCCTTCTCTCTAGTCTAAATCTCAAACCATCACCCCTTGGAGTTTGCTGTCTGCAGAAGGACAAGTGAGGTTCTCGGGGTTCACACGCCCGTGCCGTGCCCATCAGGAGTCATTTTGTACTTTAGCATCTTAATCTTTATAAAGACCCAAGCACCAGTTCCAGGCTAAGCTGAAGAGAGATCAACTGCTTCATTTCACTGTTTATCAGCTTTGCTTGTATTTTTATTCTAGAGGGACCTTGCTTTCAGTTTCTGTGTCGATAATCTAGTTTATTAGTGCACAGAAAATATCAAACTACATTTATTCAACTAATTTCTGTAGTATTTATGCACTTAATAGATACCTTCTATATTTTCTTCCTGTTTACATTTGCCATCTTCATTTAATGCTTTTCATTGCATATTTTTCACACTCTTTGTCCTTCTCTTCTGCAACACCTTTATTAAATTCAATCTTTTTATAAAGAAAAGTACATTTATATAAATGAACTTCCATTTTTTACTATTACGGCTTCTTCTCTCACTCTCTAGATTTTACATTTCATTAGGCAGACAGTTTTAATTTTACTTTTCTCTGCCTGTTCATCAGACTGTTTCTCGGCTTGACCCTTCCATTTTATTTTCCTCCCTGTAATTTGCTTTTTCCCTGCCTAACCGACGTGTGTCTCTTTTCAAGTGTGCTTTTATTCCCTGTAACTCTCCCCGTGACTCCTCTTTGTTGCTCGGTGCTCACACTGCTCTTCCCCATTCCCCAGGAGTGACAGCGACAGCCTTTGAGTGGTAGCTGGCAGATTTAGGGACAAGGAGTATCTGTCTGAAAAGATTTTATTTGCTTTTATTTATATTTAGCCTGTGCAATCGGACCTCTCGAATCCTAGAGCACCAGGGGGCATTGTTTCATTTAGAAAATAAAAATTGTCGTGATAGCTATTAACTTCCCAACGAGTCCACTGCAATACCAACTGGAGCCAAAAAAGAAATTTAAAAAATCCAAATAGAGCTATTATGTCAAATAATAACCAAGGCAGATTATGGGTCAAGTGTTTCGATGCTCAAAGATGGGTATTACTCTGGAAAGCTGCTCCATGGTGAATGAGAAGTGCTGCACCCTGGATTTCCACCCCTGCACACCTCAACTACAGCATCGAGGGGGAAATAAGAGATCAGAAGTTACAATGACAGCCCCTGAGCAGAAACCTGAATTTAATCAAGAGTGGAAAACACTGACTGAAGCATCCAGAAGGACCCGGCAGTGACAGCCGAGGGAAATCACACAGAAACCTAAAGAAACAGCCTGAACTGCTATTAAAACACATGGAAACGTAAAGCAGCAGGAGAAAGTGGAACATCCCCCAGGATCAGGCCCAGTGGCTACATTTTAATGAAATAATTAATAGGTTGCATTTCACAAGGAAGAGCAGGGTAATAACAAACCCAAGCCCAGCTTCACAGCTGGCTAAGCTCGCAACAGCAACAGGCAACTCTATTACCACCAGTGAAACCAGCCTGTTTGCCAAAGAAAAAGAGAAAAACAAGGCAGCAAAACTGTCTACAATTATGGGGGAAATCATCTATGTAACAACTTAACTAATGCCCAGAAGCTGAATGACTCACAGCATTAAGAAAATTAGAAAAGGGTGCTCAGCAGTGTTATATAATTCAGGACACGTCCCTTAGAATATTGTGGCCTTACCGTGCAGCAACAGATTTAAGCACGATGCAATATATGGCTCCAAACCCTGCAGAACACAAGTGGATGCAGAATTAAGTGTGCAGCTATTTACAGATCATGGATCTAAATGTCCAAAGGTGGAATTTTTTATTGGTTTTGGGTTATTTTTGTTTGGTTCAGTTGTATTTTCATGTGATTTCACGCTTGGGTAGCTTGAAGAGATTGTGCTCTATGTGTGTTCATAAGGAAAAAGAAATGAAATGTAGCTCCCTCTGAAGTGCCTGCTGCAGGTGAGGACCTCCTGATCAAACTGGGTGAAACACACTCCCTGTTCCCAGTGCTGAGTCTTGCTCCAGCTCTGCTAGCTCAAAAGTGTTGCCAAGGGCTGGCCCAGGCTGCCCAGGGCAGTGATGGAGTCCTCATCCCTGGAAGGGATTCAAAGCTGTGGAAATGTGGTGCTGAGGGACATGGTTTAGTGGTGCCCTGGCAGTGCTGGGTTAATGGTTGGACTTGATGATCTTAAAGCTCTCTTCCAACCAAAACAATTCTATGATCTCAATAGGAAAGAGAATCACACAGCAGACGCTTCATGGTGTGTCCCCCAGGTCCCTCAGCTGCTCCTCAGAAGATTTGTTCATATTGACCTCTCTCATTTATAACCAACATATATAAAAACATGCTCATTATTACCCCTACAGAGCTAATTCCCTTCCTGCCACCTTCCCTCCTCTCAGTGCTGTGTTTTACCTACTCGTGCATTACCATTTTACTGTTACAACCGATACGACTTTAAACGCTCATTTTCTTGTTATATTATAAGCAACCTGTTGAAGTCTAATTGAATACCAGATAAGTAATTTAATCTCGAGCTTCTACTGCCATCTGTAATATTAGCACACCACTGTAGGTAAATGATAACCATACACCCAAGTGGTGAAGAGTTTAGAGTCCTTCAAGAAAACGTTCAGCACAACAGCTTGCAATAATTGTGTGTTATTTTTTGCACCTACTATCAACAATATCTTTTATTTGTTTTCTTGGAAATTGGTGTTTTAGAAACCAAGTGTTTATTGTTTCCTTCATTAAGGTTTGTTTTGGAAATAATGTGGCTAAGTTTGAAATATAGTGTTTACAATTCAGATAAATCCGTGTTTGACAAATGTTTATTGGTGGAGTTAATGTATTAAAAGCACAGGTTAAAGCTGGAGAAGACGTGGACACAGGCTCATTTATCCATCATCTCGACACAAATGCACCCCTGACGTCTGGGAACACTGGTACAACCTAAAGCCTATGAAGACCTTTAGGGTAACTCTTAAAATCTCTGGCTGAAACATCCTTGTAGGATGTCTAGAGACCTTCTGTGAGTATCTGCTTATGAAGATGGATCCAGACCTGGTCTGGAATCTGAACCCAAGCAACTCTACAGGGCTGCAGCTACGTGACATCTGCCAGTTCCTAGACTGCAATGATAAAGAGAATGGGATTGTTCATTTCAATTTAACGTGTGGATAATACCCTCCCTAGGCACCAACTTTCTACCAAGGAGGTGAGATTATTGTAATATCCACGTAATTAATTGCATTATCCATTTTCTTACTTTTTAAACATTTGCTTTGGGTTAGAGAAGATTATCGCGTGGCTTCTAAAAATGTCTTTACAATTAATTATCTTTCACTGCAGCAAGCAGCTAGGAAATGGATATTAATCATATAAGACTTTCTCAAATTGCTGGGATTATCTCATTTTTAATTACAGGTGGCATCAATGGTTATAAGCCTGGTTATTTGTCCAAGAAACGTGGCAAAATACTTAGAACCTCTGTAATATGCTGTTTTATACAGAAAGGAATAGACTGGGGAGTCACCTAAAGGTCTAGGAAGGCAGAAAACAAAGAGAAATCAAGCTGCTGAACTCTAGGGAACAAGATTCTGGGCAGAGTTACTCTGAAGTAATCTATCCTAAACAGTTTGTACGCTATTAGATGTGCTAGCTGGAATTTAAATGCAAAGCCTACATCTCTTTCACAGTTACTATGGAAGCGCCTACCCTCTGTGTATTTCAGATCCTCGCTCTTAGACTTGGCCTTCTTTGCATATGAGATTAGAACAAAACGTTGCCACTTCTTCCTGCAAATATCCCTGAAGATTGACCTTTCCCCTCTGCCATACAACCAGGAATCTCATCAGGTGTCCATGTCACTCTGCCCCTCAAAGCCACTGGATGTGGTTCTTTAAGGATCAGGTTTTTCCTTCTGAGCACCTCACTGGTGGTGAAGGAGGCCAGACCTGCCCTTTGGTGTTCTTCTCTCACCTGTGCTGGGTACTTCTCTTCATGGCTTAGCTGTATTCTAGGGGAAACCAGAGTTTTCAGCTAAAGCTTCAATCTGCCACCAGTACTATTCCTCACTGCTCCTTCTTGTCACACTACTGCTCCATGCACACCCAGAGCCCAGGATGATGGCACCTGGGAGAACAGATGGCATGTAGCCCCTTTGCTTGGGCCATTTGATACATGTATTCCCATATCACAGCACCACAGAATCAATCTGCTTGGAAGAGACCTTTAAGATCATCAAGTCCAACCATTAATCCAGAACTGCCAAGTCCACCACTAAACCATGTCATTTTATAAAGCTGGATGGTGCCTAAGATGTGGCTGCTCCCACTTTTCACATATGGTCATTTTCTCCCACTTGGCTGATGATGGTCAAAAGTTTGAGCTATCAGCTGTCCACAGCCCAGGTGAAACGAGCCCATGGCTCATTTCTGACAGATGGATTCCTATTAGAGATTGTGGCTGTCCCTGGTTTACACATCTTCAAACAAAGTGTCTTTGCCAAGGACAGGACCATGAGACTCCATAAGACATGTCACCTGAGATCTTTTCCATCATGATACAAGGTAGTCTTCAGGAATGTTGATAAATCACAGAATGGTTTGGGTTGGAAGAGACCTTAAAGATCACCCAGTTCCAACTCCCCTACCACAGCAGGGACACCTCCCACTAGACCAGGTTGCTCAAGACCCCATCCAACCTGGCCTTGAACACCCCCAGGGATCGATTTTTTTCCCCCGTAATTATTTATAAGAGAAATATCTAAAGACACAGGTGCCTTTTTAAACCTGTAGGAAATAGGTAGCTCCTTGCAGGAGCACACAGGATGGACACCCTAGAGAGAGTTATCTAACACGCTACCCAAAATAGAGCAGAGCTAAATATGCCGGCTCTGCTCACTTTCCAAACTTTTTTTTTTTTTGAAATGCTGACCAAGCTGAGCTGGGCGAGACCTGCTTAGTGTAGTCGTTTTCACATTCCCACTGAACATATCAGCTCTGACAATATTTTTTTTTAATCTCCACAGCAGACAGTACTACATAATTCCCTCTAACTCAGCCAAGGATAAAAAAAAATAAAAATAAAAATTAAACTCGAGCAACTACAAGTGCAGATATGGTATTCTACGAAATTGCAATGGTCCCATGTTCCTGATATTTTTATCTTAACACATCAAGGGTGATAGAAGCTTCTTTTTGCTGTCAAAGTGATCAAAGAGAGGTTGAGAAAGAATCTATAAACAGATGCTGCCCAGTGACAAACCTTAAAGAACAAGACTGTGGGGCCAGATGTTTGAGTGACCTTCGGACTACAGAACATGTTGGCACCGTGTTGATTTAGATAGCTGTTGGCAGGGGCTTTCGATCCAGCAGCTGAAAAAAAAGCCCTAAATTATGGAAATATTTGTTCTCATCTTTCCCCTAACTACAAAAAAACCCCGAAACTACTGGTCAGTGGGGCTGATGGCTGTCAAAGAAGTTGAATTCACCACACAACCCTGCCAGTAGGTATCACATCAAAAAGGAGTTAGCTGAATGAACAAGAACATCTTCAGGCTGTGCCATTTTGCATCCCCCTCAACTTTCAACAGCTGTTTCTTGAGCGAATACAGATGCAAAATAATTATATGAAATGTTTTACATTTTCAATATAAATAGGGAATCCACGAGGACTTATGGGTGCTAGAGCATAAAGCACCATCAGGAAAGGATTTGGGGAGGGGAATGGGAAAGGGAATGAGTAACCAATGACGGTGACTTGCCTAAATTCTTTACACCCCCCTATTTTTGGATTTAAAATGGCATTAAAACCCCAAAACAAAACCAGGGATCACTGATCACACACATATTGTTTATATCAAACACCAAAAGAGCCTGGTAATGATTATTACGAGAAATACCAGTTGTGCTGCACTTTTCCACCTCTCGGTCTCAACAAGCCCTTTCAGTTTGTCATCGGGTAGGAGAAATTAATCATATATTAGGAAATAATTTTTAAAAAAGCAAGCAGAAAGTTCTCAACCCCCAATTCCAGCCGATCCTCCAGCCTGAGCCACCCGCACGCTCCTGGAACAAATGGAGGAAGCAGGGGAAAAAAAAAAAAAAAAAAGTCTTGCTTTGTAACATTGAATGTGATTGAAGACTGTACAGTTCTTCTTACGCTTTTAGACGTTTTGTCACTTTACCTGGAGAAATATACTCTGCTTATTCGGGATTGCTGCTGATGTCCAGCACTTGTCAAAACCGCTATCTGTCAAGCACTTCACAAAGTGTTGCAAAATGACAGATCAGGATGTCTGAATAGATGGAGCCCCAGGAAAAACAGAACAGATAGAAAATTCATGACTCTAAACTACATCAAAGCGACTTCTGTCAACATCATGTCAAAAGAAGGAAAAAAAGAACTGTTCATTTTAGAGGGTTTTTTTTTCATTATATAAACACTTTTTTCACGTATGAGCTAAGTGTAAGGGAAAATTAACTCGGTGTACAGTATGATCATTCGAATGTGCCAAAAATACTCTTTAAATAATCCAGGAATAAGGAAAGTTCTAACAGTAGATACTGTCTGGCAGTTAAAACCAATGACATCCAAAAGAAATGCATGAAGAATCTATCAGCTTAAAATAGGACAAACCATCTGGCTCTGAAGAAATAAAAGTATTCTGCTGTGCGTGTTTGTTGGGTTCGCAGAATCCTACAACTGGATTAATTTTGTATTTCCTCTCCAATCACTTTTGATCATCTCGACTTAGTCTGTCGATTGTACAACCCTAATGCAATGTTATATTCTGGGCAGCAGATTTAGTAATATCAAGGCATTACTTTAAAAAAAAAAAAAAAAAAAAAGGAGAGAAAAAAGAAGCACCAATCGCATTGCTGGACCTTCCACTGCAGATAAATCTTATAAACAGTTCCTCAAAGGAGACAGAAAATAAGTGGGTTATGATAAGTGGGTTATAATACACAAGTATATACACTCAAATTATTTATAATCAATTTTTGAGAAAGAATCACATACTCAGAACACTCTGGCTAATGCTGATGGAGAAACATTTTCTGTCTGGTGTACCTTTCACTGTAGGCACTTGCCACCAGTACTAAATTCAAAGAAGTTTACTCATATCGCATGGATCTCAAGAAATAAAGAGTCTAAATGACCCTGTACAATGGTTTTGGTGACTCTTAGAGCATTGGGAGATATCAAGCATGTGCACATCCAAACTTGGACAAGGGAATGTGGCACCTCATGCAAAGTCAAGTAAGAATTAGCAAAATGCAGCATGTCCATCAAGATTTTTTGCATTTACTGTCTCTGGTGTCATCTTTGCTTGCTTATCTGTGATTCCTGGAACATCCTGTAGGAAGTTCCATGTGAACATGAGGAAAAACTTCTTTCCTGTGAGAGTGATGGAGCCCTGGCCCAGGCTGCCCAGAGAGGTTGTGGAGTCTCCTTCTCTGGAGAGTTCCAAAGGTACCCGGACATGATCCTGGGTACCCTGCTCTGGATGACCTGTTGGAGCAGGGAGGCTGGACCAGATGATCTCTAGAGGTCCCTTCCAACCCCCACCATTCTGTGATTCTGTATAGAATGGGTTGGGTTGGAAGGGACCTTCCAAAGGCTGGTCCAACCCCCTGACTCAGGCAGGGACATCACTCTACCACCCACTTTTTCCAAGTGCCTACAGAGCTGCTGCAGGCTCTGACCGCACTGATCCAGAAACCAACACTTGCTCAAAACGTCCTAATTGTCCTCAGAGAAGATGCCCATCAACCACTGGCCAGCAGAGTTTTGCTAGCTGTGAAACATACACAAGATATGGAAGGGGATGGAAGGGGATGGAGAAACACTGTGCAGCGAGCTGCTTAAGGATGTCCTGTTGAAGATGTACATGGGAATTGCAATCTATGAATGCTGGAGTAGGGCGGGAGGTTCATCTGCTCCTTATTGTAGGCAGAACTCAATATATCTTGCTTCCTACTTACAGAAAGATGTTTATTACCTGTAACTGTACAGAGGTGTGTGCTTCACAGCAGCAGCGATTGGTAATAAGCCTCCTTTTCTCATTTACATTGATAGCAAGCATTAGTGAAGATATATGCATTTCATTTCATGGTTCAGAAAGAACAAAGTATATGTATATGCGATAGCAGTGGGTGGTTAATGAAATGGTCTGACAAACATAAGCTAATACATAATCATACCAGAATGTGGACGGGAACACCTGTTCCTGCTTCACAGGCTTACAAGTCTTAAAGAAAAGTTACTATTCGCAAGAACTGGAATCTCTACTATTTAGACATCAATATGCTCCGAGGAAATTTTAGTCATTTTTTTTTTTGCAAACACTAAAGGGGGGGATTTTAATGATATCAAATCTCTTTTGCTTGTGTCCTAAGAGTAATGAAAACTTCACACATGCATGAAGCTCCAGTAATTATTTTAAACTGCCTTCTGTTGTCCCCCTGAGGAACACGGTGGTATTTGTTTGATGCAGTTTAATTAGTGTCAGGGTAATTAATGCTATGCTATCTACATGAGATCAAAACCCTTTCTAACACTCTGGTAACTAAGAACTAAGAAAAGGAAGTGGTTTGAAAATGTGGAAGTTTGGCAGGATAGATTCAGAGATGAACTGAATCTCTCAAGTCCACATTTATGCACCTGAAATATTAAATGGCTCCAGCCCAGTCAGCACCTCCAAGAGTGAGCCTGGGATTGTAATGCATTAGAACACGGGGCAAGAGAGGAGACCCACCGCCTCCCATCTAAGTGAAATGCTTTTTCTATGGATGTAATCAAATTAAGTGAAACATTCATGGACACCATGCACCTTGTAAGGAGTTGAAATCCTTTAATAATGAAATTATATACTTTTGCACAACCGGATCACCACAGTTATTTATAAGCAGCATGTGGTGCTACCGTGTGCTGATATATTTTTCTAAATAAAAGCATCATTGGAGTTTAATGAATGAATGCGATTCTGCTTTAATGCCTGAATACAATTTGCATTTAATTGAGTGCTCAGGCTCCACTTCAAAATAGTGCCCTCTACTAAAAGGAGCGAGGAGGTGCCAGAGCTCAGGAGTTGGGAGCACACGTGGAAATTCCAGCCACACACCTACAGTGATCCCTCTGATAGGGAACTGAGGAATAAATCTCACAACACATGAATTTGGGCTGATTACGGGCGTAAGGAAATAGCTACAGTGAGCTGGGCTGGAGAAATTATTATATCTTTAGGGTTCTTCTGTTTTTTCTAGGAAAGATTCAGTGGGAAATGGAAAAGAGAGAGGAAGGAAAGGAAAAGAGAGAGGAAGGAAAGGAAAAGAAAGTAAGGAAAGAAAAAGAAAGGAAGGAAAGAAAGAAAAGTAAGGGGAAAAAGAAGGAAATGAGGGAAAAGTGTGAGAAGGGGAAAAAGGGGAAAATAGAAAAATAGAAACATTAAAAGGGAGGTGGGGGGAGAGAAAGAGAGAAAAAAAGAGAAAAGCAAAAAGAGAACAAGAAAAAGCTTGTGATTTTTCTATGCAACCAAAGAAATTCTGAGCTTGCCATAAAGCCTTTGACACTATTACTTTGAAGAACAGCAAAAAAGATTTTCATTTTAGAGCCACACATGTGTGTGCAACAACACAGAGTTTCTGTGAGGCTTCCTGGAGCAAAGGAAGCCCTGTTTTGAAGGCACACACAGTGGGCTGTGTCTACTGCGGGCACGTCCCAAGGGTGCAAAGAATAAGAACAGAAATGGCAAATATTCTGCCCATTTAATTCAGGTTTATCTTCACCACGAGGGGCTCCAGTAGCTTTAAGTGGTGGCAGGGCAGGGTCTGAGGGTCTCTACAAAACGCTGCCGTCGAGGTCACCCATGACCAACCAAAGACACTCCTTCCTCTCCCCACCTCTGCCTCCCACTCCGGGGCTGTTTATCAATGAAAGCGATAAACCCGAAGGGCTTTAACAAGGTAGAAAAAGCAACCACCGAAGGCCTGCAAAGTTCAACAACTGTGAAAGAACTATTAGAAAGGACACCCAAACAAGTGACCTTGACTGACAAGCGCTCTTCACCCCCGCCATAAACAGCGGCGGGGCTGATAAGTGCTCATCGGCGCAGAGAGTAATTACCTCTCTGGCAGCAGCGCTGGGGTGTGCGAAAAGAGTATAAATGAAACATACATAATGTACAGCAATAATCCCGGGCATGCAGAACCTAATGCATTATCATCATTCTCCGGGCTCAGGTTTATGTGGCTGCCACCACTGAGTAAATGCCTTCGAGCCATGATAATTTCATTCTAATCTCTGTTCCATATTATAATTTTCATAGCTAAAAGATACTGAGGAGCAATACGTTTCAATCAAGGGCTAAATAGAACACAACCTGTAACTGGGTATTTTATACACCTATATATATATATTTTTTTTTTTTTTTTTTTTTAAAAAAAAAAAAATTTAGTCAATTTATGAATAGACTGAAATAAGCTCTAAATTTATGGATGACAAACTCTGTCTGTAGCAATGTCACAATGTCTGGAGACAGGCTTTACATATCTCGTACAAGGGATGCCAGCTTTGTCTATCGTATCTCACAAAAGAATTCAACCCTTTGGAAGAATAAAGGTTTCCGTGCCCCTTCCCAGCATGTTTATCAAACAAGGTTAACTTCTAAGTGAGGAAAAGAAAGGTCCTATCCTGCTAAAGTAAATTAAAAAAGCTTTTAGACAATGTACATTATTTTAAATGTTGTTTAGAATTGTAGTTATTATTTTAAATGCTGTTTAGAATTGTAGCAGTTATTTAAATACTGTTTAGAACTCTAGTTATTATTTTAAATGCTGTATAAAATTCTATTTTATTACCTAACCTCCACAGCTAGAACCACCACTGCGGTGAACAATTCTCGCTGCTTCCCCATTAATATCCAGTTTAAAATACAGCCTTTGTGTACTTTGAATTTATTTGGGACTCTTTACGAAGAGGAAGGACAGTGATTTAAAGGCAATGCTCAGCCTCTCCTCCCCGGCATGCCGGGAAAAGGCAGAGGGAACAGTGCTTGCTGCTCTATCAGAATCCATTCGGCTGGGTTTTAGTGTTGGGTTGGAAAGGTGCAGTGGGACGTGTGCTGGAGCCTGCCTGGCACCAGCAGCTCAACCATCAAACTGCTGCGTGGCTGATGCAGAGCACAAGGGATGCTCAGAGATAGCACGTTCCTGCTAGAAGGAGCCTCAAAATGGGCCTTCAGCCGAGTGGGAGGTGTCCTCCACCAGACTGCACCCCTGGGGCAAAATCAGAGAACCACAGAACGGCTTTGGTTGGAAAAGACCATGAAGATCATCTAATCCAACTGTTAATCTAGCACAACCAAGTCTACCACTAACCCATGTCCCCCAGCATCACATCTCCATGGCTTTGAAACCCCTCCAGGGATGGGGACTCCACCACTGCCCTGGGCAGCCTGGGACAGCCCTTCACAGCCCTTTCAGGGAAGAAACTGTTCCTCATGTCCAACCTAAGCCTCCCCTGGCACAACTTGAGGTCATTTCCCATTGTCCTATCCCCCTCAGCTGCTCCTCACAAGACTTGTGCTCTAGACCCTTCACCAGCTTCATTGCCCTTCTCTTGACATGATCATTTGGTTCTTTGACCTTCCCTCTGTGAGAAACTCAAGTCTCTTCCAAGGCTCATCTGGCCCCAGCCCTGGCTTGCCCAGCAGCAGCGGGAGGACCCCCCAGATCCCTCCACAGCAGCATCCATAGCACCAGACAGAGCCTCCACCAGCTTCCTTTGGAAAGCAGCCCACGTTCACCAACAGATTTCACAAGCAACCCCTCCAACAAGCTCAGACGTAGCTTCAACTGGTATGGAAACCTGTAAAGCCGGCGTGTTTTGCCTGGCTGGGAGTTTCACTGGAGAAAATTTCACATGGCTCTAAATATAACTCACCAGCAATATTTATTTTATTTAAATGTCTCAGAACATTGCATTTGACAGAAGACAACAGACTGGAAAATTGGTTCTACAAAATGCAAGAGGTAGCTGCCGTATTTCCTGGCTTGTAGCGTTGCTCTGCACTTGGCTGACACCAGCACAGCTGCAGCCACCCCTGTCCCACCACCCTCCCACTCTGCTCTCCAACACCAGGCCTTAAAAAACCCTATTTCAAACCATTATCCAGGACCCAGGGGATCGCCAGAAAGGCGGCAGCATTTTGGCTGTCCAAAGTGTATTTTTTATTATATGGTCACAGCTGATAAGAAGGTGAAACTTTCTATCCAAGTCAGAGTTGGGTCCAAGGATGGACAGATCAAAAACACATCATGAACTCTGCCCACAAACAACATAGTTTTGTAATTTATAGATTTGATGTTTTACCAACACAGAAATACTACATGTTAAACCAGAACCCTTCTCTCTGCAGCCTGGGCATCAACCCCGTGAACCACCACATCACTCAGAAAGCAAAACCATTCAGGGTTCAACACCCCCGGTTCCAGGATTCTCTCCCCAAGGGTTCTCCGGTCCTCTCCCTCATGTCATGGTCACAGAGGCCCAGGGTTGGACAGGCAATCATCACCTAGGTAGGAAGTTGTTGCTACATTGATGAGCAGCACAGCTCCCTTGGGTTTTTGAGAGTATAAAGGAAGGAAACAAACTCAAGGAATGATGCTTTAAATCTGAAATTAAAGGCACGTTGCTTCATCAAGCATAGAAGCTGGGATGTATCAGGATTAAAGCTCTCCTATGTTAATTAGTCCCATTCCCTCTCTTTTTATACACTATGACCCAGCCATCAGCTGGAGGTTCGTGGATGTTCTCTTCTTCCATGGCCTCGGTGGATCATAAAGATCATTTTTGGGGAGCAAATTAAGACCATGCAGCAAACGAGGCTGTTTGCAGCAAGGCTCTGCCTCTAAATGGCTCTTGGGGTCAGAGATTTTCCAGAGATTAAACCCTCTCCTTGATTTTTTACGTCATGTATGGAAAGGCCTTGAAATTAGCATTTTGACAGATGTCTCATTCTTTGGATGCAGAATTTGTGGTACCTGGAGCCTGAACTTAAGCAGGGTTGAGGTACTTAGAGTCAGGGTAGGTAAAAAGGGGTTGGAGATGCAGAGTGTCTGGCAGGGCTTGGAGGGGAGGCAGAGGGTGAGGAATTAGGTAGGAGGTGTTGTGCTGGCATCTGTGCTCCATCAGTGGTTCACCACACGAACGAGCTCGCCTCAAACTATCTCAGTTTCCCCATCTGTAAAATAGGACTAAGAACAATCTGATATCTCCCAAAGGAAGTGTAAGGATTAATTAAATTCACATTTAATGGTCTCTAAAATACTCTACTGAAGAGTATGAAGAAACCCCAGCTAAGGCTGGGTTGGTTTCAGTTGCTAATGCAGTGAGGCACTTTTCCAAGAAGTTCTTAAACCATCCTCACCTCCTCTATCACAAACCAACCAATTACCTGAAGAATGAGGAATCAGATGGCTATAAAAAGCTCATTATTGCTTATAGCATTGGATCTAACCTTCGGGACTGGAGAAGAGAAGGCTCTGGGGAGACCTTCTCGTGGCCTTTCAGCACTTGAAGGGGGCCTGTCAGAAAGATGGGGACAGACTTTTTAATAGGGCTTGTTGGGACAGGATAAGGGGTGATGGTTTTAAACTAAGAAAGGGAGACTTAGACTAGAGAGAAGGAAGAAATTTTTGATGCTGAGGGTGGTGAGAGTCTGGCCCAGGTCGCCCAGAGAGGTGGTAGAAGCCCCATTCCTGTATCCTTACTGGAAAGGGATGTCAGGAGTAGTGAGGCTGTTCTGGTTCTTCACATTTAGGATTGAGTAGCCAGATTATTTTGTTTTGCTTTTTCCTGGTAAAAATAAATATTCTAAGCTGTCCCCAGCCCCAGCATGTGAAGAAATAAGGAAAACAATGGAGAAGAATTCTGCTGTCCTTTCATGTCCCTCTTCCCAAATTCAGGCTCTTCCCAGTACATGGCCCCAGCAGAAATAGGACTCTTTGTTAATGCAGCACATTAGTAGCTTCCCCCAAGCCTAATGATGCCAGAAGGATTCTACTGGTTTTATTTATTGCTAAATTCTCCAGCTGTTAGCATCACAAGAGCAAACAAAAGTCCAATTAAAATTTGGAATCCCTCATAGTAGGTGCCTCCATACCTACCTCTCACGTCCTTTTGTGTTACTGTCAAGCACTGAATTTCCCCCAGTATAATTTTTCCTCTTGGAAACCACTGGCATCCTCCCTCCTAAACAGCCTTGTCAGAGAGTGGACTAAGGCAAATTACATTGAAGCCAAGAATATGCCTATTCTGGCTATAGACTTATTTAAAGTCAAGGACATTTTAAAGAGCAGCTCCGAGCTACTGTAGAGATGCCAGCCTATGATATTTTGTGATGTGTATCTATGAAGTAAATAAAAATAATATTAAAAACCCCAGCACATAAATAATCTGTAATCAGAGACTTCACCCACTCCACTTAAAACTGCCGTTAGTCTGAAAATAAACTATAACACATCACAATTAAAATGCTCCACTATACATTATCCATTCCCAGGGGTGAATTATTTAAGAAATTACAAATTGATACTTTTTTTCACTAGGCACTTTAGTGACACATGAATGGCTCCTTCTCCTGAAGTAAACTGAATGACTCCAGTGAGCAGGAGTAGCACGCTTGGGCTTTTGTAAGCAAACATCTATGCTCCTCTAATTCTCTGAAAGGTCTTTTTCCTGGCCATAAAGACTGTCTTATGTGGCTTCCAGAAGTGTAAGAATTCCTGACTGACTAGTGAGACGTTATTTTTCTTGCAGGAGAGAATGATTAATAAAATATTGCCTCGGCAATACAAGAAGATAATACATTTCTAAAAGGAAATCAGTGCATAAAATAATATTTATTTCCTGCAGTTAGAGATACCTGGGGAAAATTGTATCTCATCCTGTCCAGGATGCAGGTGCTCTGTCACCTGTACCATGCACCCCATTGTAATCTCACCAATAAAAACCACCAGAGTGTTTATCTGGATTTTTTCATCTAACATTATTCAGATCTCCAGAACTTCCTGAGAGAAGGAGACCATATGCCACAACCGAACACACCTGAATTACAGAGCTCCAGAGCAACGTAAACATGGTGCTGCTTCACTTCTATGAATTTACAACTTGAATCTATGCTTTATATGGCTGGATTTTTGAAAAAAGGCCTCATATGAGCTCTTGTTTCACATCCACAGTCCTTAAATTCCAGGAGGCACCCATGACACGGGGAGCAGGAGGGTTCTCTGCCCAATGGAGCTGGTGGTGCTTCCATAGCATATGTTGTACTGAACATCCAAGTGACATTAGCTACATCCAAGCTTTGCTATGATGTAAAATGGAAAGATTAAGGGTTTAAGGTTTTGAGAAACAGACAATTCCCTTCCTTAGTGTTTATTCTACAAAAAGACTATGTGTGCACACACTCATCCATGAACTCTTCTTTGATAAATAGAGGATAAAGAGCTCCCATACTCCTGTCTCATACTGAACCAGCATTCACTTCAATAGCTGTGCTTTGAAGCATTTTAATCCAATCAGGACAAAGCTCTTTAAAATTTCTAATCACTGTCAAAAACATATCAGTTTTGGAAATGCATAAAGCAATAATCCCACACTCTGAAATGGAACACAATGGAAACTCTTTCCAGTGGAAGAGAAGCACACACAAGAAACCATGGCCATGCCCTAGTAAGGATATAGTTTAAATCACTCAGGTTTTATCAGCCCCTAGCTTGGCATGAGTTTGAACCCCGTGGCTGGAGGTGAAAGATCTCTGTACTAATTTACTGCACCACTGAAATGCCTCCTAATCCCTTCTGTGACTTCAAATTAATTTAAATCTGTCTTTGTCATTTTTTTCCTGTTGTATTCGAACACACTGAACAACAGCTTTTACTAACGCTGAGATTTCTGTTTGTTCTCTTCTCTGTAAGCAAAACAAGCCTGAATGGATGCCACAATCAGCCACGTTCCTGGGATAACACCAGATTTCACCCCCTGCATCCCAATCCAGCGCAGCTCACACCTGCAGTCACACAGGCACCAGCAGCACCTTCCCTTCAAGTCTTTACACACAGCCTGAATTTACTCCCTGCTTTCAGAACCGTTGAGAGACTCACACAGCATCCGTAGAAGACACAGACAGAGAAGCCTTCTCTCCTTTAAATGTCAACCACTCCTGACAGCTCTGCCCCTCAGGAGCTCTGGGACCTGAAGGATGAATCTGGTGCTCTCAGAACAAGGCTCCTTCAGTACCCGCTGCCTCCAAAGCAAGCTGAACACACAACCCATGAACACCCACACTAAGGGGATAAAGAAAGCGGAGCCTACGTCTTTAGGGAGAACTAACAGGGTAACTTTTCCTTAAAACTGCTCCAACCTGGCTCTGAACACCTCCAGGGATGGGGCACCCACAACCTCTCCAGGTAAAGGGGGCCCATAAGAAAGATGGGGACAGGATGGGACAGGACAAGAGGTGATGGCTTGAAACTCAAAGAGGAGAAATTTAGACTAGTTAATAAGGAATATTATTTTTATGATAAAAGCTTTGTGGATAATATGCTGCTTGTCTTCTTTCTTACCATATCTTGAAAATCCTCCCCTCCCCAGATTTCAAAATTATGATGATGCAGTGATGATCACCATCATCATCCTGATTGAGGTAATCCCCACGTTTATCATCCCCAACAGCCCATTGCTGAGGTCCTTCTGATAAAGAAATCAGGCTTCCACCCAGGGAACGATCTATCTAATCTTTCTTCCTCTGCTGCTGTGTCAAGAGGCAGATCTATCCAACATACCCATCCTCGCTGGACTCAAAGCTATGGCAGGAGGCTTTAAAATGAGATATATGGGCCATTCTGCTCAGCTCCTCTGAAGTCTTTAGGGCCTTGTGTGCCTGCCAGATTACAATGTGCCTCGGGCAAAGAGGCCGCGATTTTTTGAGTCAGAACTAAAATCTGTGTGTAAGAAAGCAAGGACTCATCTTCAAGGTGACTACTGTGGCAATGCCTCTCTTCTCAAAGGCTGGAGTATCAATCAGGAGTAAAGTTAAGAAAAACAAACCCCAACCATCACTCACTGAAATTGGGATTTCTCTTTGCTATCCATATGAGGTTGTTTAAAGAGAAGTCAACTTTAAATTCAGTCAATTAAGAACATGATTTCAAAGCCGCTCCAGGGGCTAGACCTGCCCTCAAGTCAGTTTACCAATTTTATGGCTTTGCAATCAGATTTGTGTATTTTTCTTAAAAAACCAAACAAACAAAAACCAACCCAAACCACCAACCTTCCTTCTGTATCAAAGGCACAAACAAACAAATGTCAAATCTGACTAAAGCTCCACTGGCTTCAACAAGCTTTGGATTCATTTGCACCATTTCCTTCAGGGAAACAGCGTAACTGTTTATAATCAAAGTACTACAAAATAAAAGCAAATGGAGAAAAAAAAAATTTTTTTCCTTTTTTCTGAGAAACTTCAGTGGAATAACAACAGAAACACAGCTTAAATTGCTGGTGTCCTTTATTTTTTGTCCAGTAGTCCTGAATGTTTCTGGAAGGTTTTAGCTAAGGATGCTCTTAGTTGATAATCTCAGAATAAATTTGTTTGACTTTGAAATTCACTGGTATTTAAAAGTTACTGCTGTAAGAAAGATGGGGACAATCTTTTTAGCAGGGCCTGTTACAACAGGACAAGGGGTGATGGTTTTAAACCAAAAAAAAGGGAGATTGAGACTAGAGAGAAGGAAGAAATGGTTACAATACAGCAGCAGAAACAACCCCCATATTTATACTCACAGTGTCCATTTTCATTCTGCTTTCAGTTCCTCCCAATTATCACTTCCCTTCTGAAATTCCCTGATCTTGATTTCTGTCTGAACGTACTTTTTAAGGAAAGCTTGAGCACCAACAGCTCAGCCATCCATGAGAAGTGAAATAAAGTCTTGCCATAATGCAAAAAAAAAAAAAATTATCATTGCATCCTTGCTTTAAATAGCTCCCTAGTCAAGATGGCCACAGTTGGAGAGCCAGCATTTGGCAAGAAAATTTCACTCAGTGGGAAGATATCTTGGCTTCTTGGAAGGAAAAGTTGCTTTGATTTGGTACCTTCCTTTCAGTACATACTGAAAGTTCACAAGACAAGGTCTGCTGGAGTAAAATCTTGTCACTTGGTTGGTTCTGCATCAAGCCCGTGAAACTAAGGAGTAATTTGGTACATGAGCTCGCTTGAGTACTATCAGATGTGCCCTGAAGAACACAAGGAAACCAGTGTTAGGAAATAGCAGGGATAGCAAAGCTTGAAGAAAGAGCTCCTACAGCTTTCAGAAGCTATTCAGAAATACTCCTGACACCTTCCATGGTCTGAAGGAGCTGTAACAGCTGAAAAAATGGCCCCATGGACATTCAGCTACACTGAACGCTTGCATTTTAAGAATTATCTTACCTACCACCAAATAGATTTATTTCAACATCTTGGGAAACATCTGCCAATAAAGGCAGACCTACCAATCTCCCCTCCCCTATTTTACCTGTGTGGTAAAAACTGACCCGAATAATCAATATTACAGGACACCCTTGCTAACATACTAACATGGAGTTGGAAAAAAAAAAAAGGCATGCTATTTTATGTTCATAGATTAAAGTAAAATATATACCATTAGTACTGGAAGCTACGTTGATGGGTAGTTTGGAAACCTCCAAAGATTATCCTGTTAAAGAGTATGCCAAGATTAGACTATTAAAAAGACTGCCATTTGCTAGAATAATCCTTTAAGTGAACCCTGGCTCCAGGGGAAAGTCACACGCTTCAAAGACTGGAGTTTTCCATGATTCCTGCCTTAGAAATCTCTGATAGGAATCCAAGTGGCAGCACTGAGAACACAGGGCTGACATAACAAATGCCACAGCCAATCTGAGCAATTCTGAGCCCAAATCTGCCCTCGTTTACACACCCATGTGATTCCAGCTGGTGAGCTCAGATTACGTATGCACAACCAACAGAGGAAACTTTGCTACACAGAATCACAGAATCGTTTTGGTTCGAAGAGACCTTTAAGATCATGGAGTCCAACTGTTCCCCCATCCCTGCCAGGGCACCACTAAACCATGTCCCTCAGCACCACAACTGAGAGAAGTTCTCTTGCAGGAGACATCTACATCTCCACAGGAAGAAGAGAATTGGTGACCACAGCTCAAGTGCTTTGCAAGCATCTAACTTGCTCCAGTCCATAGAGCCCAGTGGGGTGAAGGCTCTAAGATAAAGCAGCCTATTGGAATTTACATGACAATAAGGTGAGGAATTTGTTGCTTTGCTTCACACCTCATTTCTTTCACAGGTTCCTCTTTCTGGGGAGAGCTGGTAATGCTGTCTACAGTTCATCTACAAGTGCCTTTCACTGACTGAACTGAGAGACCATCACAACCCTTCCAAAACGAAACTTCTAAGCTTGGGAAAAGCCAGATCTAAACAACAGGCTGCCCAGGAAGGTGGTGGAGTCACCATCCCTGGAGGGGTTAAAAAACCCAAGTAGATGTTGCACTTCAAGACATGGTCTAGGGGTCAGGGAGATGTTGGATGAAGTTTGGACTTGATGATCCTAGAGGTCCTTTCCAACCTAAATGATCCTATGATTGTAAACAATGATCATATAATCTCTGGACTAACATTTGGATGCTACTTTACAACTCTACAATCAATTCTATTTTTAATTAAATATTCATTTTATTCCTTTTGTGCTTCTTCAATGCTATTAAAACACTGCTCTGTAGAAAGACTTGTTCTTAATTTTTAAAAAAGCACCTTGTGAAAGGGGGAATTTCTTTTACTACTAAGAACATAGGGGGCAAAGCTCTCTGTCCATTAAAATCATAAACACCAGCTTCAGTATTTCACCTCCAAAGGATCACTGCATTTCTGTTTCCTTACAAATAAGCATAAATCAGCCAGAAGAGCACAACACGTGCAAACCACAGTGTATGTGACCTGATCCTTTCTGGGATCAGTGTGCAAGGCTCGCAGGATAAATCAGCTGCAAGGCTGGATTCTTCCAGTCCTGTTACACCCTTATTACTTATATTGACTATTGAGTGTTTCAGTAGTGAACCTTTGCAGTACAACCCACCTGCCTTTGCTGATCTTGTTTCTCAAGACACGGACAAAAGTCAGAGCCAAAACCATGACCACCTATCTCACAGGGAAGGCTGGAGCAGAGCACAGCATGTGAAAACATAAAATAAAATGGGACTTGGACTTGCTACACTCCAGCACAGCACTTGCTCTTTTGTGAGCATACCTAGAAACACAGATCAAGAACAAATGGTGCATTTGACCTTCCTGACAGTAGCACCAGAGGGAATCCTCTCTTGTTTCAGAGCTGGGAAACCTGTTTATGTCATCACCGGAGTGCTGTTTGTCCTTATTTTTCTTAACTGCCCCAAACCCACCATAACACAAAACACCCCCCCTTATTTTTTCCATAGCATTGGTATTTTAAAACCTCATGTGTTAATCCACATACATTGACACTTTCTGGAAAGGGAACCAGGACTTGCCTGACACCGTGAGGGTAAATTAAGTTTATGCACGTGCAAATACAACCCACAAAATACTATGTTTATGGTGTGATACGATAAATGAAATCGACCTTGCATGATTCATGATGAATACATTTACTGAACTACATTTTTTTACCTTATGGGCACATGCATTAACCCCTGAAAAGAAAATGATTCCTTGGCTCTGTACTTCTCTGAAGAGAAAGCTCCAAAGGGACCCGCTCCCATCACCGAATAAATCTAAATCTGCACAGGCTGGGGCAAGGGTGGGGAGGTTCAGCAGCAGTAAGGGGCAGAGAGAGAGGCAAGACTGAAAGATCTTCACCCCTTGGAGTCAACAAGGGAGTGTTCCAGCTGACATATGCAGCCTCTGCTTGCCCTTTGTCATGTCTGTGTTTCACCTCAAAAACTGTCAGTGACTTGTCAGAATCAATCAGAAAAGCTAATGCAATTCTGCAGTGATGTACAAGTTTGGACAGCATGACATCAAATTTCTGGTAGTGTGTGTCAAGTACCATATGAAAACAGATGTCCTCATTACTCCTCTGCTTTGGTACAAAAGAGTACATCTTACCTTTTTGACCCGGATTTGGCAATTGGGGGATTATAACAAAGGACAGGAAGCGACAGAGCCTCCAGCCAGGGTGTTATCATAGACATCGAGTTCTAATGCTCCTCAGCTTCTGGCAAAAGGAGTTTACTTTATCAAGTACAGCTTTCCTACTGGATGCTGCTTCCAAAGACTGTCAGTGCACTGGCTGTAGTCCGTCCAGTTCTGGGCTCCCCAGTTCAAGAGAGACAAGGAGCTACTGGAGAGAGTCCAGCAGAGGCTACGGAAATGCTGAGGGGACTGAAGCATCTCTGTGCCCAGGAAAGGCTGAGAGCCCTGGGGCTGTTGAGCTGGAGAAGAGAAGCCTCAGAGGGGATCTGATCAATGCTGATCAACAGCTAAAGGGTGGGGGCAAGAGGATGGGGCCAGACTCTTGTCAGTGGTGCCCAGCACCTGAGCAACTCGTCTTGGGTGCCGAACAACTCTGGTCAACCCTAAATTCTCCTGACCTTTCATCTGTCATGGAATTGGCTTCATCCACGCCCACTCTTCATACAGATTTTAGTAGCTGGCTGGTTTTCCTCTAAGTATTTCAAAGCTGCTTACTCCAGCCTTTCCAGCCACCCACATCCCAACAAGAGTCATACGCACAACATTTTATTCCACTACAACACCTAATACACTTTGAGTTGGCAAGAGGATGGGAACACCAGCATATTGAGCACATGAAGGACATGAGATCTTTGTGGCTATGGAGACTACAGTTGGCACATGGCATTGCAGGAGCAGCTACTGTATTGCATGTACAATAAAGGGCTTCTAGACTTCATCCAAAGTCAGTCCTTAAACACATTCTGGTGCACTGTTTAGAGGCACCATAGCTGGAGTCCAGGATCCTTTGGCACACACTAAATGCATCCATTTCTCCTCCCACACCTTGTCCCTTATTTCCTCCTCCTGCGCCACCTCTTCTCACAAGTCCAACTTGTTCTAGAGGACAAAGTGCAGGTCTTCAAATCAAGAGGTAAAAAGTATTTTCATCACCATCAAATGCATAAGCACCAGTTAGGAAAGCACCTGCATCAAATATTAAGGCTAAATAGAGATTTATTTTTTTTTCCAGGCATAATAAGCATGCATCAAAAAGACTGGCCCACCCTCCCTATGCACTGTATATGAGCTGATGTTGCTTCGATTAAAAGCTCAGTTACAGGAGAGGAGTTTTTTTGGCAGCCAATCTGAGCATGACCTCCTATTCCATATGCAAGCTGCACCTTTCTCTCCTCTCGTTCCTGAAACACATGCCAACACCACGGAGTATCAGAACCCAGGCAACATGCCTACCAGAATAAAATACTGCATATAGCACACAAAAACTTGCTGCCATTTAGGTTGGGAGGGACCTTTTGAGATCGTACAGTCCCAGTGAAACCTCCCTCCTGTTTCCCCACAGCCTTACCCTCTCCCTCCTGCCATCCATCCCAAGAGTACCCACACCTGCACTCCCTCCAGTTTCTCAACCGCTCAGGGTTCCTCATCCCTCTCTTTCCCTCTTGCCCCAAGAATCAGGGAATTCCAGGATATATGATGAATCCCTAAGGTGTCTTCCATGGTATCTGCACCACACCCCTGAAGTGGGGCAGCTCAGACAAAAACCGGTTATAACACAAATATTTAACAGATTTTCTCCTTAAAATTGGAATGAATGACATTTCTTCAGTAAATATGCAGAATATTTTAATTGAATTTGCATTTGCTCTTCTGTTCACTGAGATCTCTTTGGACCAAGGGACAAACAAATCTGGCTCCAGAACTGCTCTATCTGCAAAATAAATCTCATTTCTCATCGAAAAAACTCAGCCCCCTGATTTCCTTCTCTGCTGAATATGAACCTTATGATGGTTCTTTTGCACTTGTGACTCTCAGCAGTGTCACAAAATTACTTTACTCGTTTCCTCAAACATTAGCCCAGGCTCCCAGCTGTTAACATTGTTCTTTCTGATATTTGCTCTGTAAAAACACGACCAAGGACAGCACCACTTAACTCCCGCAAACATCACATTTTTTATGATAAATCAACAGGGCAGCAGATACAAGTGTTATGAAGTTAATGTTCTGTCAAGATATTAACAATGTTGGTTCCTGAAGAGAAGCCTGGAATTCAAAAGACAAAACTGGGTTTATCGGATGGGACAGATTGCTGCTTGTCTGCCCGACTTAGTCTGTGTGACAGAGCTATGAGCTGCCTTTGGGTTCACAAGTCCTTCAAACCCGAAGATTCATGGTAACAGAAAGCTTTTCAGCAGAAAGCACCCAACAATCAGAGTTAAAGTTTTATTTATTGGCTCTGACCATCTACTTCTGTTATCAACCATAAGGGCCCATACACTTCATCAACTCCCAACAATAGCCGCAAGCTTGGACAATCTGTCTTGTGTCTTCATTGGGTAAAACTTCAATGGAGCAGCATCGATTAAAGAACAGCCCACGCATAAAATGGAAACTCATTAAAATAAACTTTTTCAAAGGGGGAAGAAACTTCGGTTCCAATTGAATTGAACTGTTTTTATTTCAGAGATGAAAGCTCCATTACCCAGCTATACATTCATGTGCTCTTGGCTTAAGTGCTTTTTATTTGACTTAAACTTTTGGTTTCTTCCCATGTCTTTTTGGAGGCTTGAGAAACATAATAGGAATTCAGAGCTTATTGAGCTTGATTGGAACACAGTATCTGTGAACCTCATCATAATACCTCCTGGACCTTTCTGTTTATCGTCTCGCTGTGGCCTCTTTTGTGTGTTTGCCTGGCCTTTCCTCCAGGAACAATTCCCTCCTTTCACACGTATTTGCAGAGACGTTTTGCAACGCTTTAAACATTTTTAAATGAGCCCTGCCACAAAATAAGGAAGGAATAAAAATAGCGCAGGTGTAGCCGCTGACATTGGAGATGGAAGAGTGCAGAAGCTGCTGATGTCAAGATAGCTTTTCTCAAGTGTTCCTATGAAAACTGACTCGCAGCTTTACTGCCTGAAAATCTCACCTTGAACTTATTATGAGGGCAATAATAATATGAGAAAATACAGATGGTAACCTGCGCCAGCGGGAAACCTCGCTTTAAACAGAGCAAGCTTCATACATGGGAGATTACTCATTGATATCAAAGCTAAGTAATAATATCCCAAATGCTTTGATTTTAGATGACTGAACACTAAATGAAATGAACTATCTTCTCAGTTACTTACATATACCGGATGTCAAGAGAAATTTGTTTAATGCTGCGAAGCTACATCGAAATATTCCCTGACTGTGCCACCAAACACCCTGCACTGCAGAAAACCCTATTTTACAAGTGCCTTACAAAATTTCATTGCACTATACACTTTTGTCTTCATATATACTTTTATGAAACATAAAGGGATCCAGCTCTACTCAAAATACCTGCAAATATTGCTTAAAGCTTTCTTCTTAAATAATAGCTTGCATAAAAACTAACATGCAGAAGATGGATGTATGTTTGTGCTCCAAATTCATCAATATTTTTTAATTTCAGGGTTAAAAAAAATCAAATCACCTTTGATTTCAGCTAGCCACAGATGCACACACAGAATTGGGTTCCTCGAGTTTACATATGGCCACACAAAGGCTGAGAAAACACAAAGGTCTATTAATGATCATCTCCCTAGAACACACACAAAAAATTGTACTTCATGCAGCACATTATCTAAAAACAAACAATGTGTGGGAATCAGACAGATTTAAGACCTGCATTATTCTAAATTTTTGCATAAAGCCTCAGTGTTGATTATAAATTAGTTTTTTCTTATCAATGTGTTCATTCTCACACATTTAATTCCTGAGGCTGATAGACATTAGTCTAACACTTAAGACAAGGGGAGTCTGAATGCTCGAGAGAAAGCTGCGCAAATCTGGGAGGCTGGAACTCCCAAAGCTGGTCCCAATCCTACCACTCCTACACCGAGGTTGTCCTTGGGATTGTCCTTGGGACATCGAATGATGGTGCAGTTCACAGCCTAGTGAGGCAAGCCCCAATTAGCTTTCATCTTGGCACTTCAGCCAAGATGGTTGAAGCTACACCCTGACTGTCCCCAAACCCACGTGGTGACCACTCTGCTGCTACATCTTCCTTGCCCTTCATCGCTCTCACTCCAGCTAGATTAAAAATGGTACATTTATGGCAGCCTGCACTTCATTTGCTGCATGGAGATGCCAGTCACACCAGAAAGTCCATTTTTTCCTTCTCTGCCTCAGTTTCACCAGCTGTAAATTTAACCTGCTCCACGGAGATACTGCACTAATCACTTAGTGCTTGTTCTTCACGTAGTCAAAGCATGACGTAAAGATCAGCTTTCCAAACCAGGGAAGGCTTCTACAGCAGTTTCCCACTCTCAAAGCATTTTTAGACCTGCAAGACATCTCAGCATTCTTATTTAAAATCCCAATCTAAAAAAAAAAAAAAAGAAAAAAATCATTTGAGAGAACAACCACACGCTGCTGAGGGCACCAGAGTCTGCAGAGCAGGATTTTCTGCACAGAAAATTGCCCTGGAGTGGGGTGGGAGTTTGGGTACACAAGAAATGTGGAATCAAGTACAGACACCTGAGATTGCTTTGCTACTTCATATTTTTTTCCTACAAAATTCAAAAGGCTATTTACAACAAAAATAAAGGTGTGCACCCAAAAGAGGAATGTGTAACCAGCATCGAAATCAACCATAAAATAGATAAATTAAATATAGGTGAAAAATACAGCATTATTACCAGCACGATGAGTATTTTCATATTATTTCTTGATGGACTTCGCAGTTCAAAGACACTTATGTCAAAAGTTAAACAGACAAAGCAAAGGCAAAGTCTATAAAGCAGAGTGATGCTTCTATACTCCTGCTCCTAGAGTTTATGCCCAGTATAACTCACAGGGATTGCTTCTCCCTGTCAGACATTCCCAAGCTGACTGGAGAGCCCTGGAGAATAAAAAGTGGAATGAGAAGCAGGCAGGATGCAGAATTCTCACTTGCTCTCTCTTCACAGGCCATTTCATTATTTTATAGGTGGCTGCAATCTGCTTACGTTTGATAAAGATAATATTTGATACGGTCATATTGAGGTTAAAAGTGGGTTTTATCACCCGAACCTGAATGCTGGAGTTTAAGAAAATTAAATATGTATATATCAGATAATTATCATTTAACTCGAGGCTATTCTTTCTTCCCTCTTCTCACAAAATACAAACTTGTGCCACGCAGAGAGAAAATATTCAGAAAACTTTGCTTGTACTCCTATTGTAACTGCTGGCATGGAGCTTTATCCCAATTAGACCTTAAAGAAATGTACTGTCCTATTATCCCAGTGTGTTTTTGGAAATGGCAATCAAAGAAATATTCTAACGCGAACAAGTGTTTCTAAGTGCTAATTATTCATGGTATCACTTGCTGATTGGTGCCTGCGGCCATGAAAATTTATTTCTAGGCTGTATTTACAGTGCTTAGTGGCAAGTAGCTTAATCAAATTTAAGAACAGCAGACAGATAACATAGGAGAATTTTTTTGGTGGGTTTTTTTTTTTTTGTTGCTTTAATCCTCTCATTTGGTTTTGAAACATAAGGCCCTGTTCACTTCATTTAAGTCTCACAATGACTGGAAGCCTGATCAATCTGTCTTGTGTCTTCTTAGGGTGAAACTGCAATTGAGTGGAAGCAACAGATGAACAAAGCCCACATTCAAATCTGTAGCTCATTAAAATAACGTTAAAATAGGGTAAAATCGCAATTGTAAGTGAATTGTAGTTGGCTTCTTTCAGCTACATACATTTGATTAATAAACCATACATTCATTAGCCATGAACCGCTGGTCTTTAAAGTAAATGGAAATGAATGACCCTGCTTTTTTTGATCTTCAGGCAGTTTTGAAAACATTTATGAAATAAAGCTTAAAAAAAAATAGGTCAAGGGCTGCTTCCTACAAGGCAAAGAGCTAATGGGATACGATCCGTCAAATCCCATAATCAATTCACATTCTGATACAGAAACTTCGAAAGCTGCAAGTTTACAAGAGACATATTGTAAAACAGCTTTTACAGAGGGGAAAAAAAAAAAAAGTAGTATTGTTAATTTGCTTTAAACTCACAAGCAGTCCAACACTTCCAAGAACACATTTTAAAAAAATCCTCTAAGAAGGCAACCTTAATTAAGGTTACGGCAACTCAAACAAGAGTGAGAGAACATGGGGCTGGAAGAAACTCCCTGAGCCATCAAGTTGAGTGGCCTGCAAGGATCCATCCTGGACCATCCCGTTCAGGAACCACAACAGGGATGTTTCTGCCTTGAAACATAGGTAGAAGTTAATCTTGTATTTTCATACTGACGTTCCCTCAAGATCATCACTAGTGCTAACCAGAGCCGCTGAGACAGGAGGTTGCAGCCTTTCTGCCACCACCAGCAAAGCCTCAGGTCATGTAATGACCCCTCACGGAGAGAAGCAGGGTGGCACGGACACCCATTCTTCATATTTGGACAATACACATCCCTCCTACCTTTCAGCTTTGCTTCTTGATCTTGAAGAACACTCAGCATCATTGTAATTAACTGAGCAACTCACTGCAACAGGGTTGGAAATACAGTGGAAGAAAGTGCCTATAGCCTGAAGTTGACCCTCTATGAGCAGAGCCATGTCCCTACAAGAGTTATTCCTCGTGAAGATCCCGGTGAGAGCAAACACACAGCTCCTACATGCTGGGTCAAACTTTGGGGCTGAGGTCTCTGCACCAGAGACCTCTGCACAGTGGAGATGTTCTGGAGGTGGATTGGGACTGTTAGGCTTCTCTCTTCTTGGCCACCTTGTTTCATTTGTCAGAAGAGCTCTTCTTTCTGCTTTCCAGACAGAAGACAACTCAATGAAGCATAAACCTTTATCCCATGAACAGAAACCATTGTTGGAGGACCAAAAGAATTAACCAGGAATTGCTCCTAAAGAATATTAGCTTATTCTAGGGACATTTCAGTTTTCAGTGGTTTCCCTTTCCTTCCCACTGGAATAATCCCAACTGTCTGCCATTGTTCTTTGATGAGTTCACCATAGAGAAGACACAGATGGGAGGTCATGATGACAGCTGGAATAAACCATTGCTAATCCCATCCCTGACACAACCTTACCAGGCCATGCTTTTAAAGAACATGAGCAAGAAACTGTTTCTAACCCAAATCCAACACTTCAGTCAGCCGACCACCAAATCTGTTTGCCTGTCTCCTTCTGTCACTAGGGTGTTACCATGAGATGCTCCACAGTATTTATTCCACATTCACACCGAGCTGGCAGGTCTGACACTGCCACAGAGGGAGAATTACGTCCTTCTAGACCCACAGCTGGAGGCCACACAGGACAGACATCTCTGTTCAGGAGAATGACTGGTGCCCTTTATGTCTTCATTACAGCACGTCCCTGCAACGTAAATGATTTCCACAAAACCATTAGAAGGCTGTTGGGGGGGGGGGAGGGTGACAAGGGAGAGAACAAAAAACGAATACAAACTCACACTGGAACTGCTCTGAATGGTCATTTAGAGGAGCTGGAGGCTCAAATGGTCCAACCCACAAATACCACCACACTCCAGAACATGGTCTGTGCCTGCCTCCCACCAAACCCCTTGCTGAAAAGTGGACATCACATATAGACTATCTGGGGCAGAGGAGCATTCCCACATCCCGACCTGCTTGTTTTTGTACAAAGATGAAATTTCTTTTCAAGCACTTAACTTCACGAGCCAGATCCATCAGACAAAGACCTAAATAAACACACCAAGTCTTCCCCATTTTCCAAGTAAAATGACAGTTCGGTGCTGGAAGACTGGAAATCAAATCTCTCTGCAAGAAAAGTCCTTCCACGTCACAAATGAGGTTTGATAAACCAGATGCCTTGTCACACAAGTCTCAACTCCATGTGCCAACCTGGGGGTAGCAGGTGGACCTTCCTTCCCTGCCTGAAGTCCACGGGTGACGTGAGGATTCGTAGCGATCTGACAGCTACAAACGTGACCCACCTTCAAAAAAGAAGCATATGGCTTCCAGCACCCCATTCTGACAACATTTTGTCCTTATTCCAATTTTGTGCCAAATCCTCTAACTCTACCACGTTTTTGCTTAACATATTATTCACCTTGTAAAAGGATGTTAATCAGCAGCATTGTCAAAAGGCTTCTTTGGGAAGAAAATTTTCACCGGGAAAAGGAGGCTGCTGAAAAAGCCTTTTTTAGGGGATTAGAACAACAAAAAAATAAGTAGAGAAAAAGGTAGATTCAGACATAGGCATTTTTTGTACTAAAATGACTAAAATCCTAAAGGAAACAAAGCAAAACAGGCTTTATTTCTGCTGGCCCACCCTGTTTATATCAGACCATCGTTTCCTCGTCTCCATTAGGATTTGAAGAGCTGAGTCTTCCATCCCCCTGACAAAGACACTCCCACTTTTTTGTCCTAATAAAACCAGCTAAATAATGTTAATACACAGACACACAACATTAATAGTTTCACACTACTGTTTGCACCTCCTTCTTTTACAGCCCGTTTTCATATCAGGAAATGATGGCAGATGTGGGGACACTGGGTTGACCAAAGTTGAATTCTGCCTGAGACCACAGCAAAATGATTCTCTCGGATAACTGCAGCATCAAACCACAACCTTACATCTACACCCAAGCATATCTCAATTTTTCCAATGAAAACTGAAAAGGTTAAGGTGCAATACATTAGTGATGTCTTATTTTTCCAGGGCACTGGAACAGCTGACAGCTGAAAGCATCCTTGAGAGATGACTTTGGTCTCCACCACCACACGAAATGAGACAAACACGACCCTGAGCCTGACATGAAGGGTGAAACTTTTGAGCAGGCCCCACAGAGAAGCACCCCTGAGCGAACAAAGGTTTCCAAGATGCCTCCACCCCACCCTTCCCAGGAGGTGAAGGTAGCGGGTGTCTTGGCTCTTCAGCACCCCTGAACTCCGCTGGTGGTGCAGCATCTCCCTGTGTCTCTCTCCTGCTCAGAGGTTTGCTCCTCTGGCAACCAGTGAGTAGGTGTCTGATACATTTTTTTCCAACTTTATGGCAAGGATTGCACTTTGTTAATACTGCCAGACAGAGATGAGAGCTGTCAAGCTGGGGAGTTGTTTTAACACTTGGAGAACTGGCTCTGCAACAGTCAGGTAGCAAACTGCTAATGAAAAAGATAAGCAAATGAGTCAAATCAAGCATCACTGTCTGCTTTAATGTGGCTTGGTACGTCTAGAAAGAAAAACAAGTCCTTCTGCTGGCCAAATTAATTTTTATAACACCCAAGTGCTTCCTTGTAATTCATTAACAGCCCCAACTCATGTCTCTCCCCTGGGGCTCCTGTATCCCCAGGGAGGGCACTGCTGGTGCACTATACTTGGCTTTTTATTCCTCCTACCCACCTCCAATCCTTCTCCTGGATTCAAGGCATTTGATCATTCAACTATTCAAGGCATTTGATCATCTCCCTCGAGTTCTGACAACTGCCATGGACCTACATGCACTCAGAAGTTTCTGAAGAATATTACTATCTATCATTCAGTAAAAGGAAATGTGCAGAATTGTTGTTTACACTGTATGTGCCTGAGAATGAACTTTTAATGCAGAATTTGGCCCTCACTCAGGAAAGAGGCCACTACTTGAAGCTAGTACGATTTATTGCTCATCTGCTTTAGTCTTTTTCTCCAAGCAACTGCATGATCCAAGTGAAGACTTCATTTTTAAAAAGCAAGACAAATCTGAGAGCAGCTAGTGCAGGAGCACCACCTTATTCAAGGAAATCAAGGAGGGTTTTTTTTTTTCGTATTAAAGAGTTTAGTCAACTGACAACTCATTCTGCTGCAGTGATTGGCCATTTCTACATCAGACAGAGCCTTCTGAAGACTAAAAGTAACTCAGACAAGAAGGAAGCATTCTTATATACTGCTAAAAAAATAACTCCCAAACAAGTCCACAACGGCGTGAGGGCAAAGGGACAATATCACTATTTTTACTCCTGCTTTTCACTGTTTACACAGAGGCTGACACTGGTTTAGCAACACTAAAGGCTGGGGTGTCCCTTCCTAAAATGACACAAGCAGCCTGAAAAGAGAAACCACGTGAAAGGGGCTGTGCTCCTTGGGTCTTTCCCTCCTACACGCGCACGCACACACCCCCCCCATCATTAAGTTAAGAGTAAAAAGACCTATCCTCGAATTTATTCCCTCTGCTGATTCTTTACTACCCCATCGTTTCCCTCCCTGAATAACGGAGAGACTGGGAAAAAAGATCCTTAGGCAAATAAATGGATATTAGGCTTTACTTGACTGTGATATTCTGAAGGGCAGAAGTCCCCGAAGCCCAGTTGTTGACCATTATGATACGTTTTCTAACGCATAATTACAACTTAATTGCAAGTTTGGATTTGGTAATACCACAAACAAACAAAAAAAGATGTATCCACGGATTGTAATTGGCCGATCATACAAATACTTATTAAATATAAACACATATGCTTTTGTAGATTTGTTAGAAAGATTCGTTAATTGCTTAATGAAAGATGTCTTTCAGATACTAATTCCTTCATTTAGTTCGACAGATTAAATTTTATATGAGGAGATATTAGCATGCATGCAATGAAGTGACAAGGACAACTAAAAAGCTTAAAATGTTAATGGCTGGAGTGCAGCTTTCTCGGTTACTCCAAACTAAAAGCTATAATCTTCATTACATGCACTAAAGATCATCTTTCCCCCTGCTTTCTGCAGAGATAACACAGCTATATTTAACCCAGAAATGAACACCACAATATGTTTCAATTCAGCTGCTATCTTTTCATCATCATCAATAAATTATGAAAACTTTAAACAGTGCATGAGTGATTCCGCACAGAAAACAGTAGCAAAAACACAATTAATTTTTACAGAAGATCAAATTGAGAGTTGACATCCAAGCAATCCAATTGCTCCTATATTCCACTGCGGGAGCTTTAGGTAATTATCTTCTTGATAAACTCCCTTTGCAGGAAAAAAAATCCCAAACAAGCTCCTTTAATTGCTAAGGCACGACAGGGTTAACGTCAACCATCACTGTAAAAACCAAATTACTCCCAATACCACCAGTCCAGAGCCTTCCCCTTTTGCTGTAGACTGGAGTTCAATCTGGCATCATCTTTTCTCTCTCCCCAGTAGGGTGCAGGAGCTCTCCAGCTTCCATGAGGGTTTCCTACTGGGGGACATACCGGCCAGCCTACAGCTGCTCTAAACAACTATTTGCATCTCCAATGCGGTCAAATCCCACCACCTTCTTTTCAGATCAATATGATTGGGACAAACAATAGTTTGATTTTGATTGCTCGATAGCACGCTTGGGTAGAGGCTCTGAATGCGGGCGAACGGCTCCCAAACAATGGGCTGGTTCATCATCCAACGCGTCCCTTTTCAAACAGCTGCCTCTGCCACACTCACCCTGACAAACGTCCAGAAAAACAGATGGTTTCAGCATTCATGGGCAGTTTAGGGAAAGCCCCAGAGTCAACTATTCAAGGCATTTGATCATCTAGCTGATAATAGAGCGTTGCTTGCAGATCAAAATTAAAAATACATTTAAAATTCTCTATTAATTCTCACCCCTGTGTGGCTCCCCTTGCTCACATGCAGAACAGCTTCCCTGTGTCCTGCAACACCACAAAGTGCAAGGGCTGAAGGAGAAGACTTTGCTCACCACTCCTTCTGTGGGACCAGAAGATGACAACCCGTGGGGAATCTCCCAGCCCAGGGACACTGCAATTCCCACAAACAAAAGCCAGGAATCAGTAACTGCATGGGAAGTTTAACTTAGGGCTGCTGTGGATTAAACCAGATCGTGCTTTTTTAAACATTTTTTGGTTTGGGTGTATGTGTGTGTCTAAGAGGCAGATATTTTTTGCTTGTTTTTTTTCAGGTGAACACAAATGTTTTTGAGGTGTTGTACTGGGAAAGGCACAGGATGAGTCCTGATACAGATTCTGCTCATACCTATGGCTGATCACATCATTTCACAGAATCACAGACAGGTTTGGGTGGGAAGGGACCTTTAAAGCTCATCTAGTCCAACCTCCCCGCAGAGAGCGGGGACATCTGCAACTAGAGCAGGTTGCTCAGAGCCCCAGCCAACCTCACCTGCAATGGTTCCAGGGGTGGGGCAGCCACCACCTCTCTGGGCAACCTGGAACAGGCCCTCACCACCTCATTTTGTGGGTGACCATAAGAACTTGCCCCTTGTGGCACTGCATCAGTCCACCAAGCTGAGCTGCTCCATGGTTAATCTGGACGCGCTTACTCTAACTCCCCCTTTCCACAGAGCACACGGGACTGAAACCTGGAAACACCGGGAACTTTTTGGTAGGTGTATGTAAGTATGTGTGCTGCAGCTTTAAAAATATCATCCTCACTTTACTGCATTTTAAAGTAGGGGAAAAAAAAAAATATTCTGGATCCTGACAGAAATCTCCAGTGAAGAAAACTTTACAGAAAAAAAACCTCTGAGTGTTGAAGGATGGTACCAACTTGTCAAAATGATGATACTTAAATGCACGTGGCCACACACCCAAAAACCCATCACGTATGAAGGAGTTTCTCTCTGCACTACTGATGATGCCAGGTCTGAACACTGGCTTCTCCATCTCCCCAATAAACTCACCTTCCTCACTGCTGTACTTGCTCAGAGAGACCCTCTGAAGCAACTCCAAGTATCTCCTCCTCCTTCAGAGCTTTTCTGACATCTCTGAAGATGCCTCTGCTATGACATCAACTAATGGTGCCTGAGATGAACATTGTCACTGAGATAGCCAATATTACAGTTAAGACTACACAAACACAGGCTTCTCAGAGACCTCAGGAGACTGTCCAGACCCTCCTGCTGCACGAGTGGGGTGAGGTGAATAAATATTCCAGACAAACCTAACTCCTTCAACCTTTCCTTCTAAATCATGCCTTTAAAATTCTTCATTTCCTCATGATTTCTTTTGGAACCTCTCCAATTTATCTACATCTTTCTTTATACGCAGTCCCCAAAACTGGATTCAATACTCCAGCTGAGGCCTCACCAGCACCATATGGTGCAAAATAATTACTTCCCATGTCTTACACATGACACTCCTGTTAAAGAATCCCGAAAAAAGAGGTGCTTTATTTGCAGTAGCATGTCCTTTGTGAGTTAGATTTCACTTGTGATCTCCTAAAACCCCAGACACCCTCCTGCCTTCCAATTGCATCTGCTCTTTGTCTTTGGGCATTTACCACATCTTTTCCTAGGGCAGGTTTTTGCACTTCTTTACTGAATTTCACCTGGCTGATTTTTACATAGAACCTCTGAACAGATTAATTCCTCCAAAGGGTTGCAAATCTCCCACCCGACTAGTTGTCCTTGTAAAAAAAAGATGTATTTTCTCACTAGCATTTTGAATGATGGCTTAGAGTAGAAGTCACCATGGAAGAGACCAGTGAGTGATGCTGGTTGGAGGAAGCATCACCAAGAACTTCTCTTTGAGAACACTTTCCTCAACTGCTTTGCAGCCACTTATGGTGATTTCATCTAGGCCATATTTTTCAAGCTTGCTTTTAAGAATGTCGTGTTGGACAGTGTCAAAAGCCTCACTGAAGTCAAGATACATCACATCTCCTACCTCTCTGTTATCCATGAGGCCAGTTACCCTGTCAAAGGAGGAAATGAGATTGGTTTGACACAATTTGTTCTTGACAAATCCGTGCTGGCTGGTTTTTATCACCTGATTATTTAGGTGCTCATGAATCATTCTAACATCTCTCTGAGGGGATCAAACCAGGGCCAAACTGGACTTGGCAACTGGGAAAAGGAGTACCTAGGGAATTAAGGACAAGTTCTAAGCCTGACTTTCCTCAGCCCTGCCAGGCTGCTTCTCTTTACATTAAACATTATGCTTTAAGATCAAACCAACAAAACCTGGCCACCCTCTGTGGTAGGACCATCTTGCAGCTAACCACTGTAGCTGCACCACATCGCTGCAGTGCAAGAATTATCCAGAAACACTCGAGTTAATTCTTGTCCCAGCAGCTGAAGGACTAAAATCCCACTCCCACCTTCTCCAATGAGGCCAGGACTTTGATCTTGTCTCCTTGGGATGAATCACCTCAGACTTCTGCTGCTCAGATGTTCAGAGCTGGCTTCACATCTCCTAGTGACACGTTATTGCAGTATGCAGACACATGCTTAGTTTTCTAGCACATTTAAAATGTTAACCACTCATTTACGTTAACTGGGAGTCTTGACTCTGCTTGCAACAGCCTTCGAACCACACTGCAGGACACTAAATTCATCATCTTTTCTTGTTTTCATAGCCTCTTTCCCAGAAAGGTCCTGACCCTGTTTGAGACTTTAGGTGGTACTGCAACAACAACAATAAATGTGATGGGAAAATCGTAAATCCCACCTCAGTTCACAGAAGGAGAAGTTGGGAAATCACGGGATTTTTAACCAGAACAACAACAACAAAACCCAGAAATCTGGGAGCATTCTGTTGCCAAAAAACCCCAACCCCAAACCAAGCCCTTTCCCTCTCTGTTCTGCTTCCAGCTTAATGATTCCCTGGTCAGCCTTCCCGCTCCTTTTTATTTTGCAAGTGTCCAAGGGAGCTTTTCCTCAGGCACAAATTTTAATGCAAGAGACAAACAAGAGATTATTTTCTTCCTCCTTTCCATCACTTCTTCCCTTTACTTCTTTTCCTTTTCACCCCTCTCAGTCTCCAACACATTTGTCCTTCCCCACAGACTCATCTCTCACCTTTTTTCTGTCCTGCTGCATAGGAACTATTTCTTAGTTCCCCTCCAAGCCTTCTTGCCCACAGAGGCTTTTACAGAGGTATTGAACAAAGTGTTGACCATCATCTCCCAGTCACATCTGGGTTACCTCAATTCAGCTTCTCATCCTGTAGTTTCCACTCACATCTCCTACAACACCTCATGGCCTTGCATCATGGAGGTTATGCTACCCCTTGTCCCATTGCTACAAGACAGTCAGTAAGACCTTGTTCCAGGGAGTTGGAACTAGGTGATATTTGAGGTCCCTTCCAATCCAAACCCTCTATGACTTTGCTATGACTCTGTAAAATCTCTGACCTACTATTGAGCAGGCCATTGCACTTCATCTCCATCTCCTCTATGGACATCTGTTTGTCTTGTCTTCAAGATGCAACTCCTTGAAGGAGAAATTATTTCCAGCTTTTACCATGCTCAGCATTAATGTAATAATAAATAGGTCTGCATTTACAAGAGAAACTAATAATTAAATTCTCCAACCTCTGTTTACTTTGTAAAAATGGAATTTGTGTAAAAAATTCCCCTAAGTGTTAAAAACTATCACTTTGTTTACAGTCTATTTCACTGTACCCCTGCAGAAATGGCTTTTCCCCTGCTTTTGTGACAGCCTTGCAGTCCAGCACAGGAGATGGAAGTCATTAAAGGGGACAATCTAAGAGGAGAATTACAGAAACTGGCAAGATAACATAGAAACAGAAACATTTCCTGAAACCACTTGCTCTTTCTTTCTGAAATGACTGAGTTTCAAGTTGATGTTGTCAGTGCAAGTAATCCTGAAATTTACACTACAGCAGTTTCACTACCTCGTCAAAGGCAGAGATTTTAAAGGAAAAAGTCCTTTTTTGAAAGCTTGTCCATTAAAACTTTGAAAGTTATTTGTTGGCGTGGCTATTGCATTATTGACAGAAACATTTTTAAAATTAAGACCCACATGGCTACAAATATTTTGCTCAAGTGTCATCATCATAACTGAACAATAAACAATGGAGTTTTAGATTTTTCCATCCAGTCTAAATGCTGTGAAATCCCACCACTTAAAAGCAAGAAGTTCAGGTTTTATACTTAGAATTTCACAGGAAGCATAATACTAGATCACTCAGGGGTTAAGCACAAGATTAGAATCACGTATATCCTGTAAATCTGTATATGATATAGGCTGCATATGGACAGTTCTTCCATCTGCCTAGATGACTACAACAGAGATACAAGTAGATAAAATTGCTGTTAATTTAGTAACATGTACCCACGGGATAGCAAGTCCAATTTTGATTGAAATCATTTGAAGGTTCTAACATTTGCATCTCTTCAATCAGCCTTCATTTCTTCCAGAGATTCATCTCCTCAGTATCTAGCTGGATTGCACGAAAATATGGACGTCCATTAATTTCTAGAACAAAAACATTGAAACTAATCCCGGAGACCATCTGGAAGGCATGAGTGGCATGAAAATTCAGCTCCTTGCCTAGAAGGCCACATCACTCCTTTAAAAAGAACCAAAGTAATGGCACAAACCTGGTTTCATTTTTAGATACAAGTGAGATTCAAGGGTCTCTGTAGCTCAGACACACATCTCCAAGCCATGCTCACAATGAAGGCAATGTGGCACCCAAATTAAGAAGCTCAAAGCCTATGAAGTTGGACCTGTTGGCCAACATCTTTCAGAGCATTCACTTCTAGCTGGAACAGTTCTGAAATGTAATGAAGACTCCTGATGGATACAGAGAGGAAAAAATGAATGTGAACCGCATAATTTGGGACAAATCTTCAAACCATTTTTGATCCTAATTAAAGGTGTCTACATGAACATCAATCCTGCCAGAAAAAAGTGGAACTGTCAAGGCATGGAAAGAAACAGTAGATGACATAACCCTTGTCTCATGTTACTGCTACTTACAGGTGTAGCTTAACTGAAGCAAGTTTGATCCTACACATAAATAAGAGTTCATTTATTACACACAAGTTAAGAAAAATTTCTAGTATTTCACAGCATCAATGTGTGTGTTTTTAGTGTCCATTCTCTTTAAGAATAAATCTCATTATAAGATGCTAAAAGCTGTGCACCAGAACAACAGTAGAGATATGTTTACACAGAATCACAGAAAGTTTTAGGGAATGTGTTTCTTGAAAAGACTCTGTCAAGGTTTTGTTTCAGGGCTAAAATGTACCTGGGGAAGAACAGGCTCATTCAGAATAAACACTTCTTTAAATCCTCTTTAATTTAGTCTGTGGAGCTAATCCGACGTGACACTGATTTTCTCCTGGATTCAGAACCTGTTAGGCATTCTGTCCAGCTGAAATGCAAACACTGGTTCAATTACAGGGGAAGGCAGGTAGAAATTAAAAGAGGCATTGCTCCTTTAGGTTTAAAGTCGCTTGGCTAGTCAGATCTTCAAGAAGAATCTCTGTTACCGAGCTGGAGATTTAAACAATCGTGACTTTCGAGAGTGTTTCCACCCCATTAGTGATATAGTAGCTCCCATCAGAAAGAACTACTGCATTTTACAGAATGCAGCAGAGAAATGATTCTTCTCCAGTACTCGGTAGTGGCAATATTTCAGGTTTTTTATGCCGTGGTTTTTACAGTCTAAACACAGAAATTAAATGCCTGTAGTCATAACTCATATCCTCCAATTGCTTTAAAATGGACATTTAGCTCCTCAAAGGGGTTGACAATGTCTTTTTAAATTATTACTGCTGATTTATACCACTGTAATACGACAAAGTAGACTTGCACTCCTCAAATCTGAGGATAGAGCAAATATTCTTTGCACACAGTGGCGGGCAAAGGTTCTTCAGAAATAAAATATGCCTGCCCTCTACTGACCAGCTAAGAAACTCTTCTTTTCTTAAAAGCAGTATTTGCACCAGTAAAATCCTTAGACAAATTTTAAATTTCATTTCATTCCTCATTTTAACTGTCTCATAATGTCACACCTCCGAATTACATTTCCAGTCCTCACGTACTTGTTGCATCCCTCCAGAATGCTCAAAGCCTCAGTTTGCACAACATGTTGTATGTATCCAAATCTTTTTTTCTTTTCCTTCTCTTTTTTTTTTTTGATTCACTAGTCTCCTGAGAAAACCAGGGGGAGAGAGAGAGAGAGTGGAGTAGCCCCGAGTTCCAAATCTGACTGTCTGCCCAGAATTGTTAATGGAAAAGGCTCCTTTTTTTGCAGCAGCTGTTACAAATCAAGAAGCAATTGTATTTTGGACATCCACACTGAATGAGTTTTATCCTCAGGAGAGCTTAGAGAAAGAAAAAAGTGTTTGCAAAATTCATTGGATACCAAATTTCCAGGATATTTTTAATCCAGTTTGAAACGCTGCGCACATGTGGTATCTGAATGAGCAGTTTTTAAGAGTAACAAGAAGAATAAAGCCCTGGCTGGGTGTACATGGCCAGTTCTGCCAGAGACACACAACAACACGTCTCCTTTTGAGCTGCAATTTGTCTAATCTGGCTTAGACTTACTTAAAACGAGATGAACCATGCTTTAGAAGGGCTCCCTCTCCCCCAAAACCTACGTGCAGTCAGATACGCTGCATGAGTATTTATGTGAACCACAAGCAAACCTTAACCCACACTGAGGAAAAAAAGGAACAAAGGAAATGCTCCTCTTCTAGCAAATCCAAGGCCAAAGCTGCTCCAAAGCACAAGAAGGACAAGTTCAGAAATGCTTTTTCTTTGTACTTTGAACTCTTCACTTCATGTGAAGTGATCATTCCCTAGACTTGGCAGTGGTGAGACTGCAATTTGAATTCTGGGTTCAATTTTGGGCTCCTCACTCCTAGAAGGACATTGAGGAGCTGGAGCTGGGGAAGGGTCTAGAGCACAAGTGTGGTGAGGAGCTGCTGAAGGACCTAGGGGTGTTGAGCCTGGAGAAAAGGAGGCTCAGGGGAAACCTTCTGGCTCTTGGCAACTCCCTGAAAGGAGGCTGGAGCCAAGTGGGAATTGGAAAAGAAGGTAGAATGGAGAAGATACACCAACCATGCTTACACCAGCCATTTAAAGATAAACTTTCAGTATAAAAAACTATTACAGCAGTGACCTAGTGGAATTAATTCCAAATATTAACAATATCAATCCAAATATTAATATTCATTATTAAATATGAACAATATAATTATATTAATGGTGATTGCCTCCAGTTCCTATGGTAAGACCAACAGTTTATGTTCATGAGTGAAGAGGAGTTTAAAATAACAAAAAAAGCTTATATCAACCAATTACCCATCAATAATAAATCACACGTGATCCTTCTCACACAAACCCACGACCTCTCAGAAAACCCAACTCCAGCAACGGTGAGAAGCCGAGTCCAGAGACATCTTGCCTACCTCCTTCCCTCCTCTCCACTCTGCTGTAGATCCCATCACAACAGAGACAGATGCACAGTATCAAGACAAGCAGCTCCGAGCGCTGCCGCTGCCAGACTATTGAGCCTCACAACGTACAGAAAAAAGTGTTACCCCCGAGGCAAATCAACACAGCCAACGTCGTCCTCCAAGAAATACTACGCAGGACTGCAAGTTTTATGCTATATTTAAACCCCGTCCTCTCATTTTAATAAGGAAATATTGGTGCTGTGAGAGGAAATCACTCTTCCTACTAATTTAAAACAGGCTGTTGATTCCCGCAGAAGGGCTGTTAAGTGCCCTTCGGAGGTTTCCTCAAGATTTAAAGAAGCCGTGGACAGGCAGGAGGGATCTTTGGAGACAGGCTGGGCAGAGCAGACAGTCACAGCTTTCTTGTAGACCCCGGAGAAGGTTGTGTTCCTTTGGCTGGGAGATGATGTCCTCTTCCACCTTAGCACCAACACAAGGGTCTTGCACAATGAGGAACCGTTGGGTTTGGCAAGTGGAGGTCCTAGGGAAGACTTAGGTCTTGCCAACAGACACCACTTCCTAAGCAGACAGACAATTAAAGAAGGAATGCCAACCTGTGCTCTGCAATTTATTCCTGAACACTTGCCAGATTAAAAAAAACCCCACACATAGTTGCCTCTTTAAAAACACCTTTGGCACTTTTTCTCCTGCGGACCAGGAGACAAGACTCATTGTTGTAATATCCTGTCTTTAAAAAAAAAGAGAAATCTATCATGGTGGCTTTCACTTAATGTTTTATGTCTTAGCTCTGCTCTTCAGTTTCTTCCTTTTCCTTCTCCATTTCAGTTTTCTGAACCCATCTGCTTTCTCTTAAGCTCAACTCTTAAAATCCTGTGAGCTGCTCATATGAAGCGAGTAAAAGTTGGATTTTCTGAAAGAGGCAAAGATTTGCAACGTAAACAACCTACCTGCAGCTTCTATCTCCATGCAGATTTATAGCAAGCGGGTGGATACGTTGCATAACTCCTGAATTAGGTGCTGAAATGTGCATTTGCTTGTGTAGTAAACCACCTGCACTAATCCACACAGCCACGCATGGTTTTGTGCCCATTGCTGGGTTTCTTTATCTTTCTTAGGAGAAGGAATATTCCAGGTTTTAAGAGCCTACAAATCCCTTTCACCACAGCCCATAACTTCCAAGCTTTGTGGTCTCTAATTATTCTTCACCACTTAGGAGAGTGTGGAGCTCCAATGAAAATATTTACAGTGGCTCACCAAGGTTTGCAAACTGCTTCATAAATATTAAAAAATAACAACACAGCACATTGCATCTGATTTGCTTTCTTTAGGTACCTTATATAGCAAATGAGCAAAGCTGCAGCCCAGTTGAGGCAACATGAGATGCTTTATTCTCTTCTGAAGTAGACAAATAGGTCATTTCAGCCTTTGATCACATTATGTCTTTTGTGCTGGTATATCAGCCTAGTTCAACCTAAAGTATATATGATATTTTGTGAAGAAAAGAGCAGGCCACTTGCCCACGGTCACCCTGCCAATAGAAAACACTTCATTTGCTGGGTGTTTGGTGCAGATAGAAGAAGAAACAAGCTCAAAATAAAGTCAAAACTCAGTGTAACTGAAGTTACTCTGGTGGAAACCATAAAAATTAACAGTGTCTTTTTTTTCCCCCCTTTTTTCTGGGCACACGTGGTCTTTTCCCAGGCATGTCCAGCTAGCTGTCTGCACTGAACACCTCTGACCAAGCACTATCTTCCATCTTCTCTTCAAGTGGATGATGAAGAGATGCCCATTCCCCATGGCATGGTTCCAACACCAGAGCAGCTACCATAGATATATATCAAAAGAAGGAAGCTGAATCATTTCTTGCTATGAAAAGAACTGCCGCTTTCCCCATGAATTCCTTTGTTAAAACAAAATTTCTTTAGTTCCTACCTTTTTTTAAAAAAAAGGCAAAATGTTCTAAGCTAGCATTTTAGAATTTACATAGGAGACCTCTTGGACACACTTCATCATTTCAAAATACATACTTTACACCTAGGAAAACGTATCAAAGCCACAAATGCTTTGGTCAAGAAGTTTCACCCCTCTTGAATTGACTGATGATATCATATGTTCTAGGAATATTTTTATCATCTGGCATGTTGCTCGGCACCATATGGCACAGCACACTGACAAGAGAGAAAGGACTAGTTTTAAATATTATATATATATATATAGGTAGATATAAATAAATGTTACACTTCTATAGAAGTCTAAAGGCACTATTGCACATTTCTGTAATTCTTATTACAGCAGGGGCTCATTGTGGAAGGTGTATTTTGTCCTCACATTAAAACACAGAAGCAAGAACTACATAAGTAAAGCACAGAATAGTTTCAGGAAAAGAAATGCAACCCCTCAAGAGAGCTTGAACTGAAGGCAACACTTATTTTCTCACTTAGTGATGCTTCTTTTCCCAAGACTTGAAATTACTGTAATAATGACATATTAACCCTTTCTCTCAGCACTAATTTCCTATAGTTAATTCACACAGACATATTTTATATTCACTTATATTTTTTTACATAGAGCAAGAGCTCCAGTTCTGGCAGTACTGGTAGGGATGAAGTCTGCCAGTTTTTCCAAGAAAACTTTATAAAGGGAAGCTTGTGTCATTTGACATTAATACATACATACATACATACATAATACCTTCATTTTTCATCATTATTTGATGTAAAATGACATTATGAATTGTATAAAACATTGTATTAAATATTTACTTAGATAGAGATCATAAGTTTTTCTATTTGGCAAAGGAAATGTAAACTTTGGGGTTTTTTAAGTGAGGTCACTGTGACTTTAAAGAACACTGTTTCCAAATGCTACAGGGCAGCCTAGGCATTGTAACTCAGGAGGGCAAAATGAGGAAGAGAAAATGTGAATGAGATTCAGAATTCACAAAATTTTTCAAGAGGACTTAGATTTCTATTCACCTAAGTGCCAAAGGTTGTAGAATTTACACAGCTTGGGTCACTAAAGTACTGAAAACAATCTTTACTAATAAAATCTATGGATAGAAAGGGATATCTCATGGATATAATGAAAAACATATAGTCTTATCTTAAGGGTTATGCTTTCCACCCTTTAATTCTACTGGGTGTTCTCTTTTATATTTAACAACCTTCTGTAACAACCTCTCTCAACCCCTAAGTCAATTAGTTTGTTACAAATGAGTAAGAGCAATTTGAGGGAAAAAATTCCAAACATGGTAACGTGGTTGGTAAGACTATAGATGAGAAAACAAGCACATTAGAAAGAGTGGAAAAGCGGCCTTGCAGTATTTAAAGGGGACCTATAAGAAAGATGGGGATCTATAAGAAAGATGGGGACAGTTAAAAAAAAAAAAAAAAAGGA